>JZLH01S0242737.1:0-10145 GCA_001188425.1 Eucidaris tribuloides
AAACCGCACGAGACGTGTGATGTGTGTAACTACTCGTAACGACATTGTCAGCTATAATAATAATTGTTAGTTTTGGTTATTTTCGTGATATTAAAAAGAGATCTATGATTTACAAAAAACAAATAGTGTGGGTGATTACCCATATTAAAATATGGCTCCAGAATACATGAAACGTGTTTAAAGTCAAATGTATACGCCATACTGTCTTTGTAATTTAGCTGATAAGCCTATTTACTAATCCAAACCAAATATTTGTAAACGAGCATCTATTTATAGGGTACTTCTGAGTTCCGTTACATGCACGTGAAATGATATTTCGTGATGCTTTCAAACAAATCATAAATTCTTGCATTGTACTTTCAAATCGATGTGAATGAGTAGCCTACTTCTTAGATAATATCGGTAAAATGATATGATAATATGGAAATAAGTAAACATGTGCTATGAAAATATGTACAATTTAATATTTTTTGGCTTGTATTTTTCAATTTATTTTCTGCGTAATTTCTTATTTTACTTTATATTTTGCAAACTATAATTTATATCTGACCCCATAAAAGACCGAGGCAACAATAATCGTTGCAGTTGGATACGGGCCACCAACCGTATATTTTGGTAATTTGAATAATGTAGGCCTATTATATACTTTGTATTTTTTTCAATTTTAGTATTTTATGTACACAAATTGGATTGGTTGGTTAGTTGGTTGGTTGGTTGTTGGTTGGTTGGTTGGTTGGTTGGTTGTTGGTTGGTGGTTGGTTGGTGGTTGGTTTGGTTGTTGTGGTTGTTGGTTGTCATGAACGTGCTTTTATATATATATTTTTTTTTCAAAAAGACCTCGACGAAAAAAAATGAATACGGATAATATATGACTACGTGAACATTAATTATCCCATCTCCAAAGCTGATTATATCGGGAGGAAAAACTAAAATGTATTCAATAACTTTTCTAAACACTCATTCGAAAACTAGATCTGATGTAGCGTGGCGCATGTTTCCTCTCTGCCCCATTTACCAACGCGCGGTTAACCTAGGTCAGAACGCAAAGGTCGCAAAACGTACAGGACGAAATGTTTGCTTTGTGTAAACACTTATAATGGCACTGTCTACCATTATTGCCCTAAAAATAAACGGGTCATAGAGGCTATATGACTGTTCGATTTTACTACGCAGTGCAATGATATTATGATGACGTAGTGAGAGAAGGTCCCAGGTCTTTTTCGTGGTATTGGTTCACGAAAAGGACATCACGGTGACATCTAAAGAAAAAAATGAATCAAATCGTCGAGTTTGCTCCGTATAAATATCGTGACTGTCGACAGTATCACATCAGACAAGATTTGTGTAGCAGGTTCACCATACTGATCTTGACCATCTTCGTTTCCTTTCTCGAATTCATAAGCTGTTTTCCTGTACCGACATACAGACACAATGACGGATCATCTCTCCACCAAGCCGCGGCCCGGTCGGGTGATGTTTTGGGTAACTCCGCGAACAATTGGCACGGCTTTCTGCAAGTGTATCAGCGGTATTCCGGACAATGAGCTTTGGTACGAACCTTTCGGCTTCGGACGTTACGCATTCGGGTATCTCAAGAAGACAGACAACGCCGAGTTAACAGTAGATGAGGAGTATGAAGGCAACGAACAGCTCTTTGACAGGGCGGCCACATTGCTCGGCGAGGTTTTTGGCAACAAGATACATGGAGAACGACTGCCGTAAGTTTGATTATTTCGAATTTATAATAATAATAGTTAATTACATATGTTTGGCTCTTAATAGCATTGTTTCTAGGCGCATGTATAAAAAAAATCACTGTGCACAAGTTCTACATGATACATTTAAATGCGCACAAGTCTTCGTAGTAAATATAATAAAAGAAATTTTTACGGCTTACAACAAAGAACAAAAAGTTTTAGTACTACCCATCACAATTTCCAGCTCCATCTGGGGGAGACCTACTGGTAGCCTCAAGCCGCTGATTTCTTTTTTAAAACACGAAAGAACTTAAAGTTTATGACATATACAGTGAAAAGTGAGAGAAGAATTTGCACCATACATAGGCCTACATGTGATTTCACTAAATGCAGAAAAAATAGAGGAACAATCCATCCAAGAGTTACAATTTTGTCAAAAAAGTGTTTACAACCACTTTTGGAACCCCTATTTTGAAAATTATTCGTATTTACTTTAAACTTGCATGTGCGAACAAAATGTGTCACTGAAACATAGAGATTCCGGCACCCCTCCCCCTTTCTTGAAATCTGAGTCTGCCACTGACTGATGGTGTGGCAGCTTTAACTTATGCCCTTAAAAATGCTATCATACACTGTAAAAACTGGGGTGTTAAATTTAACACCCACGGTGTTGCACAATATAGATACCTGACGTGGTGTACAATTTTAACACCACGGGTGTCAGTTTAACACTAAACGAATTATTTCAAATACCCAGAGCATTGAAAAATCAACCCCTTTCCGGTATTCATATAGTGCAACACCGTGGGTGTTAAATTCAATACCCCAGTGTTTGCAGTGTATAATATTCTAGCATGTGATTGGTTTTATGAACAAAGAATTAGCCATGGTTTAACATCCCGTTATTTCTAGAATGCAAAACATGTCTCTCGTGATCTTTTAAATGGAGGGCGTCTCTTTGACACGCCTATAGAAATTAGAATTGCGTAAAATACACTGGTATATAGAAGAAAGTGCCGTTAAAGAACATTTAGTAAAATATAGGAACTAGGAACTGAATTTCAGTGGAATCATAGTGATTGTTAGTCTTTGATTTGAATTATTGTCTCTTAGAGACAAAAATTCGTGGCTTAGACAAATACTACATGGCATTTTCTTCCACCCTATTTAAATCTTAGGTAATCATTGATTTTCACATTTTACCGACATACCCTTCACAAATAGCCTAGGTTCATGAGTTATGTTTTGCTGTACTGCAGGAGGGATGTTAGTAAGGTTCCCTGCCTTTAAAGGTAAATGACATGATGGGGGCAGTCCTCAACTTGGGCTGAAACTACTCTAGAATCAAATAAACTATGCAAGGATTCTCCTGTGAAAATCATGTAGTCAAACTTTGACTCATTTTAAAACAACTAAAGCCTGCTGTGTGGCTCTCTATGGGTCCTATTTTTATCGTGCCCCGATAGAATTCATGTTCATGCTTGATTCTCCTTAAGTAAACAAATTAGAGACAAATCCTTCCAGCTGAGAGATCCACTCCGGCTGGAGTAAAGTTGGTATAAATTTCAACTCATTTGGTTCTTGAAGCATTTTCAAGTGTTCCCAATCATATCACTAACCTTTAAAGTCATCAATAAGAACTAAGTAAAAAAAAAAAAAAAAACCACCTAGTTTCGGGAACCATACTCCATTCGATCAAACTTACATGCAAGGGCTTGAAGAACGCAGAACGAAATTTTATTGTCATAAAATATACTCATGGAATCGTTTACATTTTGTTGTTGTTGATTCAACAGGTATGCGACCACTAAGAAGGGCATAGAGAGCTCTAGCAGCAAATATGTATTCGTCAAAGAAGAAACTACTTCCATGGCAACCGATGCGGCTAGGAGGTATATACCGGCCGGTTTCAAACATTCTTTCATCATTCGTAATCCTTACCTTGTGTGTAACTCTGGCCACAAAGCAATGTTTAAACAATATAAAGAATCTGATATGCTACTTGAAGGTGAAGTAGACGAACGTACCTTCGACTTACGAAAACACGACGAACTACTTGACACGAGTAATATCTTCGAAGATCACTATAACATGTGGAAGTACATCAAGGCGAACGTTGATCCAAATCCGGTTATTATCGACGCTCACGATCTCCTCTCGAAACCAGCCGAAACTTTGACGAAATACTGCGAAGCAGTGGGATTGCCCTACAGCGATTCTTTACTCAAGTGGGATGGATCTGCCGATACCGGTTTGAAATGGAAGATGGCTGGAAATGACTTGGTTTACAACCAGAGTTTTATGGGTGTGTCTATGACCAGCACACAATTCACTCCACCCCGACAGCCTCCGCCTCGTGATCAGCTGACCGATGACGTCATCGAATTGGGGGACGCAGCGATGCCGTTTTACCGAGAAATGTACGCGAACCGAATAGTGGTGTAGTGAGAAGTACTGATGTGACACTCCACACTTAGATATATGTAGGACAGGCGAAGATCAATACTCAAGATAGATCTAAATCACTACCGCTGTGAAAAGACATTCTTATCCGCATCCTCCTTCACAAAAATCGCTGTGCAGTGTTTTTCTATGAACTGTGGAAAGCATTAGCAATTTCGTTGCACTTGACCCATTTAAAAAACGTCTGATATTGTTAATCCTGTCGCTATGAAAATTGCATTATCATCCATAACCACCTAATAAAATCTTTGTTCTGAACCCTTAGAGCAGCAACAATCTATTTTCGGCCAACTAAAAACATTTGTATATTATTGAACTCTAGAATATGAAATGATATTCCTGTTAAAGAAGTATTTTTTGTAGTGTGAGAGAGGTTTCTCGGCCACATTTATGGTGTTTATGACATAGGCTTATTGTATTTACATACATGTATATTGTACCGATTTATATAAAACGTTTCCAAAGTAAATTATCTGTACAGTGTGTTTCCAAAAAGAAAGAAAGAAAAGAAATGTCTTCGGTTAACATTTTTTTACTATAAAATTCGCCCTGTAGTGTTCGATATTATGGAAAATCCAGCAGACAATACACTCTTGCTCATAATTATGGAATATTTTGTTGATACTTAAGTTCTTTCTCCTATATCGTCCAAAATTTTGAAGACAAGTGTTTATTTCACCAAAACGCAGTATGTGAAGCAATTTTTGGATTTCATGAGATGACTAAAGTAAAAACTAAAATACTTTTGAGCGCAAAAAACAATTATATATTTTTTTTAAATCCACAAAAAATCATAAAAAAGTATTAAATTAAAGTAATAAAAAAACACAGAAAACTGATAAATTTTTATCTAATGTCATTTATCACTAAATTAGCATCAGAATGGTGTCTGTTATAAGTCTAATAACGCGCGTAACCACCACGTGACTCAACAACAACAACAACACCGCCATTTATAAACACATGTTTTAGTGTCGAGTCGGACGCTACAAAATGCTCGAAATTCCTGAAATACTTAGATTATAATTGTTTCACCTGGGGTGAACAAATATCAATCCCAGACATACCGTTCACGGAAAAATGGCAACTTCTAAAATGTTTTTTATGTATTCCATAATTATGAGCATGAGTGTATATTTCATAATATAGTCTGCTTCTGCCCAGTTGGTAGTATCAATCTTAAAATGTAATCATGTTGATGAAAACTACGAAAATCGCTTCTGTTGCATTCTCTGCATATACCATGTAACGGTAAATGTATATTCTTTATACAGGTTACATTGTCTCTTAATCCTTTACATGTGAATGTTGCAATTTTGCAATTTTGCACATTCGTACAATTAAATTCAACAATTGTAATAATTAGTTTTCTCCATAACGTTTGGAGTAGCAAAGCTAACAAATGGCCATAATGCTTAAGCAACATCTATAGAATAATTACCAGTATCGATGGTGCAATAAGGAAAGCAGGAATTAAAGAAAATATCAAAATAACAATCATTATTATTAATGAAAAAAGGTTTGAAATGATTATGCAATTCCTTGTGATCTTAGCAAATTGTTTTCAAATATTTTATTAATTATATTCTTCTTCTAAAGAAATGGTTGTACAAATGAACAGCGTTTTGTGAATGTTGTTCACTAAAGGGTAGTTACGGCTGCGTAGCAGTGCCCTCAGTTACCCTTGATGCAATAGTGTGTGGTATTTAAATACCGTGAAACACTCAATAACAAATTGTATCCAAAGAAGAAAAAAAATCTTTAATTTCTTTCATTGCCATTTTTGTAAGGTACAAAAATGATTTTAAGAATATTCATGACAAATTTGTCAATGGGTACCTCAAAGACCTTTTCATCGAATCTTAGCGTAAAATTAATTACCTTTTTGTCCACAAACAATAATAAGATTAGATAAACAGTGTCAGAAAACAATTATTTTACTTCTATATGTAAAAATGACCTATGTAAACAAGAGGAGACAATTTCAAATCAGAATAGTACCTTTATTTTTTAAGTATTTTGAATGGGTTCTATTAATTTTTTGGTACTAAATGTCGTAGTTTTGCAGTATTGTAAGGTATAATGCTTTATTTCATTTTTGTAATTTTTGTATTTATATTTTACTTGCGCATTTGTAAATAAATTTGTATTTTAAATTGCCCTGATGAAAACCAGGTCGTATACTGATTGGGGCTACCCTTTTTAAGTATGTGCGACTAAATCTAAATAAATAGATGGATAAATGAATAACAAACACATACCTTTTGATTTTGTTTTTATTTTTACCCCTGAAATAAATGTATGAGTGTACAATTTTAGAGACATCTTACATTGAATGGATCTATTACAAACAATCTTAATCTTTGTACCTTAAATTCATCGTATAACAATTTTTCCATTTAAAAAAATGCGAACTACATCATTCCCCATGCTACAAGTGGATTTGATAAGGTCTAAAAATGAAGCAATGAAACAATACAGTTCAAAATGATCATTAAGTGATTTTTTAAAAAAGTAAAAATCATCGAGAGACCATTTCACTTTTCCCCATAGACTGCTGTGTTGCAGAATTTTTATCGGCTGAGAATAATTCGTTTGCCAATTTTTATCTGTATATACATATTTCACAAGTGACAGCATAACTGTCTGAACTTTTGTGTTTTAGGGCGTTTATTTGCCCATTCAAACACTGTCGGATGTGTCAGATAGCAAGTTTGACAATTTTTTTTAACGGGTCTTCCACAATGTTATATAGTGTCTCTAAAGGGAAATAGCATGATTGCAAGCAGTTCTCATTTGGAGACAAAATTATTTAAGAATGGACAGTGTTCAAGGTTTGTCCTTTCAAAAATCAAATCGTAGGCAAATCTGTACTTAGAAAATAAAAATAACCGTCAGTACAAGCTCATTTTTTGTACAGCTTTGTGCAGGTTCATTTCTATCAAGTCATACTTTAATTTAGTACTGGTATATCCATGGAAGTTACTTTTCAATCAAACATATTTATGACAGCATGTGAGTTAGTAATGTGGACACTCTGGATTTAAGAGTACGAAGAAGTTATGGCTTAGAAATTGAAAAATAAATGATTAATTTAACATGTAATTACTGGTCTTGATTTGCATTTGTTGCGTTGGTACATGCTGGATAATGTTGATTCATATGTAGTATATGTGTGTGTGCGTGCGCGTGCTGCATCTGTGTATGTGTGTGTGTGTGTCTGTTTGTAAATGCAGCAGAAACAATATTTATTGTTATTTTAGCATAAGAAATGACCCATGTGACTTAGAATTTGACACTTTTGCTTTAAATGCATGCTCATGCGTGCATTGACTGATCAATCACTTTTTCACACAGAAGTTAGTTAATGGGCGTAAAAATACTCTTGCTAAATTATTTTGCTCAAACTGGATTCGGTAAAAGGTTATGGTGTATTAAAAAAGAGAGGGAATTTTTTTGTTGTGTTGATATCTGTTGCTGAATATCAAAATCCGGAAGAGTACTACAGTCAAGGTTCACCCTGAGGTCAAGTTGGTTTTGATAAAAGCAGAAAAATTTGTGACGTCACATGCGAGTAGCTACCCATATGATATAAATTCCATAAATGTCGTTTTCTCAGAAAGTTGAAAATGATTTTACCTGTGCATTCAATATATTATCAGAAACATTATCATTTCATTCAGGCCTCTATCAAAAAACCCCATTCAATCACCATGAACAATTAAAAATGGCAATTTATGAAATTCATATTACATGACATATGGGGAGCTGCTCGCATGTGACGTCACAAAATTAAAGTTTTGAAACTTCATAACTCTGTTATTCTATGGTGGATTTTTGCCAAACTGTCATCAATATGTTTCTCTCATGTTTCTGTTTTTATTAAAAAAAAATCTTGACGTCAGGGTGAACCTTGCCTTTAAGTATCCATAGTACTGGGTGGTTAGAATATTAGGCACTTTATTTTAGTACACACACACGTACATATTTGGGTGTCTGTGTGTGTGTTTGTATGTTTGAACATGCGTTATGATCGACCCTCAGTGTGGACAGCAAATACTCCCCCCCCCCCCGACAACCCCGGTATGGTGACGACATGTCTACGCAATTTCTGATGGACGACAGACACATTCATAATGGCACACAGACACACAGACACACACACAGACACACACACACACACACACACATACACACACACACACGCATACACACACACACACTCACACACACACTCGCACACACACACACACACACACACACACACACACACACACACACACACATACACACACACACACGCATACACACACACACTCACACACACACTCGCACACATACACACGCACACACACACACACAAACAAACACACACACACACATACACACATACACACGCACACACCCACTCACACACACACACAAGCACACACACACTCACATACACACGCTCACACTCACACACACATACACACGCACACACCCACTCACACACACACACATACACACGCACACACACACTCACACACACACAAACACACACACACATACACACACGCAAATAAAACGTGAGCAAATGTTTGATAACACATTTTGCTCACGTTTTACATATATTTTGATTGAAATCTTGTGATACAATCAACAAAGAAAATGCTAGAAAATTGAATAATTTGGGAAATGACAATTATTGTTCTCATCTTTTAGCAGTTTCATGATCATGAAAAAAATAAATGAGTCATTACAGTTGTGATGATCAATGAAGTAATACTTTCATTCTTCTGCACTGGATTTCGATCGTGACCTACCTTAGGTCGATACAAGAAGGGGTAATGGGTAAAAACGGGGTAATTAGGGGTTTGGTAAGGGGTAAGGGGTAAGTAAGCGGTAAATAGGAAGGGGGTAAGTAGGGGTTTGGTAAACGGTGAAATTGATTTATTTTTCACTTTTGTGTGTGAAGATAGACCTATGTCATTTTGTTAATGCTCTGAAACGCTTCAATGTCTTTTAAATTGATGAAAAATAAGAAATATACATACTGCTATTCCTGCAACTCAATAATTAAACAATCACAATTTCTCACTGTAAACATTATTGGCAGTGCATTTGGAGTTGTTTGGTTTAATCTCTGGGCTGACAGTACTGCTGAAAACGCTGTATTCTCGACCAAAACGATATTTGGACTTGTACTCAGAGAAATCATCTATTGCTCAAACGAAACTATTCAATGTTCTGTTTCATTGCTGCATTGACATATTTATCACTCCTACACTGCCAAAACAAGTACAAAACACACGTTTAATAGAAAAAAAACAACACAAATTACTGGTTAATGCAAATGTATGGAATATTTAGAATATCAAAGATAATGCACTACAAAAGCCTGAGTGAAAATTGAACACCATTTTTAGTATCTATTTATAAGACAGGATTATCGGTGTTTAATATGGCACTCCAAATTTTTGAATTGCGTTTACTCTTGAAACTGAGACTACGACAATGCTCTGCAAAGGTAATTTCTCCTGCACTTATAAGATATGCTTCAATAAAGCACTGGATACACATAAACCTAAACACGAAAAAAAAAAGGTATACGCAAAATATTCGTTTTGCAGACCTCCAGCACCACGACAAAACATCACTTTTTCCATAGGTTTCCTGTAATCGCTACGTCTGTAAATGCAATGCAATTTCCCAAATTTGCCAATTTTTCAACAGCGGTGGTCATCGGAACGTCGAGATATTCTGGCGTCTCAGCTTGCCATACCGGATATACCGCGATGACAAAAGGATGGAATGCCCTCGCTTTCATAAGGAAGACGATGCGAGCTATGTCTCCATCGTCATCGCGGTTTGTCCGGTATGGTTAGCGGAGACGCCAAAATATCTCGGCGTTCCGATGACCGCCGCTGTTGAAAATTGACAAATTTGGAAATGGCATTGCTTCCGAAAAATGGTCCTACAATCAAAACGCCTTACTCAAAATCA
>JZLH01S0242782.1:24499-42172 GCA_001188425.1 Eucidaris tribuloides
CTATCTTTACGCATGAATACTTACCAGGTAACCATAGCAACCACTCCACACTTTTTTGATGAAAATACCGTATTTCATGAGTCTTTTTAAAAAGACAAAATGTGGAGGCATTTTCTATTATAATTTAGATGATAAGAACAAGGAATAAATTTTACAACATTTGGCCAAATTTCATAGAGTTTGGTGACGTATAAAGGTCAAAGGTCATCTAAAACATGGGAAAAATTGCTCCCCAAATCATCAAAATTTGAAATTGACTGTAAAACTTTAAATTTTGCAAAAAAACTATAGTGTGTGTGACCTTTATTTTACATGCTTTGTAAAGAGTAACTCTAAACAATTATAATGACACCTCATTTGTTATGTTTAACCAATAGTCACGGATTTTACAGCCACTTTTGTGAAACCTTGCAAATAGCGATATTTCGGAAAATCTACCGTGCGCCAACATGATGTGGACAAGTCGCTTATTTCAGTTTTTAACGAGTGGCCGTTGATCTTTTACCCATAGATAAATACAGAAATCACACTGCACGCGAAAGATCTCTCCATAGCTCACTACATACTGAAGTAAGCGCGCAATATTTGACGATCCGTTTGAAAATTGTATATTTCAACGGAATTAGTATTGGTGTTCATAAGGTGGGATAATGACCACTGCTTTTACAAGTTTAATCCTTCATTTTGAAAATGTAGTATTAAAATCATCCCAAAATACATAATGAATGCCCGAATGAACGATATTCAACCGTTTGGAAGAGATAAACATATGATTAAACTTAACCCTGTGGTAGTTTAACTTTTGTCCAAGTTAGACACACTGTCTAACTTTCAACGTGATCTTTGAATAAGAAAAGAAAACTTATGGTCTAACTTGAGCATAAACCTATGTTTAAAGGGTATGTAAGTTAAACCAGCTTCGAGAATACATTTCAATAAACGTTAAATTGGAAATTGATTACACATCCCTGACTTGAAATGAGTTTGGGAATGATTGATGCCATTAGATTAGAAGGCAAGAATGGAAGAAACTTCTGCAGATGCGATGGAAGATAACTTCGTTATAGGGGACAACCATTTTTGTCTTGCCCATCGGGGGCCCATCGGAGGTAAAGGCGAGATTAGGGGAAGTGGCGTACGTCCGTCGTCCATCCGTCCGTCCGTGGTAGTAGTAGTAGTAGTAGTAGTAGTAGTAGTAGTAGTAGTAGTAGTAGTTGAAATAGTATTAGTAGTAGAAGTAGTAGTAGTAGTAGTAGTAGTAGTAGTAGTGGTAGTAGTAGTAGTAGTAGTGGTAGTAGTAGTAGTAGTAGTAGTAGTAGTAGTAGTAGTGTTGTTGTTAGTGTTGTCTCCTTCACATCTTCATTTCCTCATTATATTCGTATTTGAAAACCCCTAAACAAGATTCCTCTGCCCATAACGTGGCAATGTCTTTACAAAAGTATTAAATAAGAGACGTTTGCGTTAAACAGTAGATGTACTAGAAGGGCCTAAGGTAACTACCCCGTTTTTCAAACTACCATAACTTTTTAAAGAAATGGTTTTGAGCAAAATCATTTGGCAAGGGTGTTCCTGCACTGATTGACTAAAATTCTGTGTGAAAATGTGATTGATCCGTGGTATCATGGATGAGTGAGCACATATTAAAGGCAAAATGTCACTTTTCCAAAGTCATAGGGGTCATTTTGGGGGATTACTGATATGTGATTTTGACAAAACCTGTTTTTACGAATGATGAAACGATATTTATGTTAGTCATCTATCTTTTGACCTCCCCTGGCACTATTCGCATATTTTACGCTTCAGTGAGTTCTATTTATCCTATCCTTCCTCAATTTTGAAATTGTAAAATTCATTAAGTTTATTGAAAAAATCAAATCGTATATTTTTCAGCAAAATGTACTTTCACATGTTGTACGAACATAAGAGGTTGTAACCATGTCATGGTTGATTTAGCACACTTTATAAATACAGCAAAAAAGTCATTATTTTGGCATAACAGATGAACCTGTAACTTTTACGGACTTGCTAAAAAAAAACAGCTTTCGAGGCTGATTTCGTGGTAAGTTATCGTGGTAACAAGAATCGGGACAGATAAATGAACAAACATACGACGGACGGACGGAAGGATGAACAACAGAAACACATGATACCTAAGATACCTTTGGTAAGGGGGCATAAAAAAAATCAAACTTTTTACTTCATATAGCGATTTATAAACAAAAATGGTACATCGATTATTTTTTTGTATTGTTTGTTTTGTTTGACCTTTAAAACTGACCTTGACTTTGAGAACTTGTAAAAAGAAAGTTAAACGTCAGATATATGAAGAGTTTCATAGCAAAACCCAATATATCCATTTTAGGCAAATTGAGATAAAAGACACTTTTTTAACTGTGCAAATACAGAGCATGGTAGAAAACTCAACTTAGGTTAAATGCTTATATGTAATGATAACATTACAGTGGCAATTAAATTTACATAAATCTACATATATCATTTTACCAAAATGTAATTGCTTTAATTGCAGTTTTATGGCAATATCCATAAAACGTTCCTTGCACAAATGCCATATATCCAGATCAAATTGTTTGTTTGTTTGTTTGTTTTATTCCATAGTCATAATAAAATATAAAACATAACATCAATAAATTATTTACAATTAAAAATTCGGCCAATACCTACTGCGCGATAGCACTATTTCAGCGGCATTTACAGAATGCCACTGTTCTTCCATGGGGAAGAATAAGGAGGCGAAACGGAGCATCTAATCAATGTTTTTTCCCCGTGGACTGCATGCTATTGCGCGCCTGGCCTGCCTGAGGTCACTTTGCAACTGCAGAGTTTAAGGGCGCCGCCATGTTGATATGCGCGCTGATTGGCCGAGTGGATATATTGGGTTTTGACATGAAAGTGATGTGGATATATTGGGTTTTGCAATGAAACCATGTGGATATATTGGGTTTTGCCATGAAACCATGTGGATATATTGGGTTTTGCCATGAAACCATGTGGATATATTGGGTTTTGCCATGAAACCATGTCTTTTTTTCAAAATCACCAAATCCCACGTTATGGTGAAATTTTGAAGAAAAAAAAAATGCTATCATGCACTTGGCCTGCCTTGGGTCACTGTGCTTCTGTAGAGTTTTAAGGGCTCCGCCATGTTGGGAATGATATGCACGCTGATTGGCTGAGTTGAAAGTCAGGTGGCGTTTATTGGGTTTTGCCATAAAACCGTGTTTTCGAAATCACGAAAATAGACGTTAAAGTGAATTTTGGGGAAAATGAAAATGTACGCCAGGTAGCCCTCTCGCTATTCAACATTTTGCTTACCCTTTTTGAAAAAATGAAAAATGGCGTTTATTGGCTTTTGCTATGAAACTCTTCATTTATAAATAGTAACCGCCATTCCTGCGATAAAGTGTACCATTGAATGAAGATATTTTGAAATAAATGGATATAACCAAACACGGTTTCCATGGTAACCGAATATATATTTAACTACATGTATGTTTATTTCTCGGAAGAGAGCTTAAATAGTAAGCCATGACATGTACTTTCAGGACATATGCCATTCTTCAGCTCTATTGCAAAAGCGCAACCGCCACTTATCCCTGCCAACAGTCTACAACTTATTTCTATGAAAACTAAACGCATTGAAACGGATTTATTGCATTTTATTCACTTCACTAAAGATTTTAGGATTCACATCATTCTTCAGTAGAAACTTCCTATCCTTTTTAATGTAAGGAAATGAAATTCAGTTTTCGTACTAACAAAAAAACGGTCGTCACCCCTACCCAAATTTATCTTCCATATCTCATCATCTGCATCAGTTTCCTTCATTCTTGCCTTCTAATCTGATGGCATCAATCATTCCTAATCTCATTTTGAGACAGGGATGTGTAATAAACCACTACTTATTTAACATTGGACCGTACTTCGAAGCAGGTTTATCTGTTAACACCCGTTTAAACATAAGTTTATCGTGGGGGGGGGGGTGGAGAGGGGTACTCAGATTATAGTCGGACGGGGGTGTGCCGCTGAGAACTTCGAACCCATAAACCCTTATCTAAGGGTCCTTTTGCCGTAAATATATAGGCACCCATGTCTAAGGGTTTAAATAAAAAACACCATATGTTTGCGCGCGAAACGCGCCAATAATTTGAAAAAAAATTGAAAAATGGGACCTATTTTTAAGGATTTTTTTAAAATGAAAAGGGGACCCATGTTTAAGGATTTTTCTTGAAAAAGTCATCCTTCAGAGTGGTAAATCCCCGTATACCCAATATACGCTAGTCCCCCCCCCCCCCCCGGGGGGACGGGGGGGGGGCGTTTATCCTCAAGTTAGACCATGAGTTTAACTTTCCTTATCCACTAACTGGGCAAAAAGTGAAACCAACTCAAGGGTCAAGTTTAAGTATGGGTTTATCTCTTACAAAACGGTTGAATTTCGTTCATTCGGGTGTTCATTACGTATTTTGGGGTATGTAAATACTACATTTTCAAAATGAAGGATTAAACTTGTAAAACCAGTGGTCAATATCCCACCTTATGAACACCAATACTAATTCCGTTGAAATATACAATTTTCAAAATGATCGTCGAATATTGTGCGCTTACTTCAGTATGTAGTGAGCTATGGAGAGATCTTCCGCGTGCAGTGTGATTTCTGTATTTATCTATGGGCAAAAGATTGACGGCCACTCGCTAAAAACTAAAATAAGCGACTTGTCCACTTCATCATGTTGGCGCATGGTAGATTTTTCGAAATATCGCTATTTGCAAGGCTTCACAAAAGTGGCTGTAAAATCCGTGACAATTGGTAAAAAAAATAACAAATAAGGTATCATTAGAATTGTTTTGAGTTACTCTTTACAAAGCATGTAAAATAAAGGTCTCACACACTGTAGTTCTCTTACAAAATTTAAAGTTTTACAGTCAATTTCAAATTTTGACGATTTGGGGAGCATTTTTTCTCATGTTTTAGATGACCTTTGACCTTTATACGTCACCAAACTCTATGAAATTTGGCCGAATGTTGTAAAATTTATTCTTTGTTTCTATCATCTGAATTATGATAGAAAATGCCACCACACATTGTCTTTTTAAAAAGACTTATGAAATACGGTATTTTCATTCAAAAAGTGCGGAGTGGTTGCTATGGTTACCTGGTAAACATTCATGTGTAAAGATAGAAAACTCGCAATAAGCAAAAAATATAACTTCAAAGTATGTACTTTATGAAAATATCAACTTGTACAGCTCTAGCAAAAGTGACCACCATATGCCTTATCCAGACGACTTTTTGGGCCTTCGCCACCAGACTACAAACTAAACTTGCGCTTTAACTTCGCAAATCTGCACAACACGCAAAAATCAACATTTTAGAATATGATTTTTCAGTGTATGAATAGATGATATTCATGTAGGTACAGCATTATGAAGCCCTTGTCTGCATTTCATTTTTTTAAGTAAATACATGATAAGGGAAGGCATTTCACTGTGTGTGTGATTCTAGAATACACATGAATGTCTATCTAAAACACACAAAAAAAGAATATATCAGTTTTCACCCAATGGCCAAAAGTATTCCACAACTGAACAGTTTTGAAATCAAATAAAATACACAACATAACCAAAACAAAATATACATGTATCAATACATCCACACACAGGTACATGTAAATATATGATATATATCATGCATAAATGTATACAGTTGAGAAGAGAAAATGTTAAGAAGATTTACAGACTATACAGCCTTGTCCTAGAATTCTTAAGTACCATAACCATGGACCAGCACACACGATAGATAGAAACATACATGCAGCTAGACACTTTCAATTATTTTGGAGAACTACATTAGCCGTATATTTGGCTGAATTCCAAATGTTTTCCCCAGGTCTTAATTACTTGTCATATTGATTACTGTTGCCGCACATATTGGTCAAGTTGTCAGATCAATCTGAAATAAATGAGGGAGCATGACAACAATGTTAAGATGAAGGCATAATTACTGTTGCCCATCGATAAGTCCATGTGATGCTGATATTAGTGTTAGGATGGGTGAAACCACTCCCAATTACAGGGATGTATTTTGACCTTTAGACTGCAAGAGCATCATATCACCGTCTAAGCCATGATTTCAGTCAGATGAATAAAAGAATGGCTTGAAATTTACTTTTATATGAAAATAAGACATTTCAATGAATAAAAATATAATAACAATGTATTTCATTCATAAAAGAAAAAAGCAAATGAGCAGAAATTTGGTAAGTATTCTCCCCAAATAACAAATGACATGATACAATGACATATTGTTATTTTCAAAAAAAATCAGCAAACAGAAATATGTAGGGGGGGGGGGGTCTACTGAAATTGTATTATTATTTCTAATAATAAATTTCTCACAATTTTGGAACATGTGTTTTTCAGGGTATGAACAAATGATAAATTCAATTCAATTCTATTCATCTTTATTAAAGTCATATAAAGGATAAAACAAAAGATATAAACAAGTATGAATAAATAGGTTTACACACATAAAACGTATGAGATAATGTGGAGGAAGTCAATACTGTAGGAAGTCACAAAAAATGACTAATAAACATATACATGTAGGTCTGTCTAAAAGCATATGAGCAAAATCCATTTTTCACCATTTACTGAAAGTAAACACTGCCTTTAAAATATTAGGTCAAAATACTGTACTCCACTTCCACAAGCTTATATATCACATAGCCTACAGCAGGACTCAACACTAGCACTTGCCCGCTTGCCTGGGCAAGTAAAATTTCATGTGGGTCAAGTAAAAACTCAAAATATTAAACTTTACTTGCCTGATTTTAATTTCTCCAAATTTTTACTTTTTGAAAGGAAAAAACACAAAACTCAGAACAAAAATTTGAAAAAGTTGACACTAAAATACAGAAACAGCGAGAAATATTTGTTTCAAGTTTTACGTAAACGGAATTGTAAATTATTTCATGTGTACAAAGTCTATGGTAAAACAGAATTTCCATTTTTCAGACCAGTTGAAACGGAATTCCAGATTTTTGGAAACGGAAAAGGCTTTTTCTTGAAACGGAAAATCACTGTCCCTAATATTGCAACCATGGCAAACATTTATGGTAGCTGATTTGTACATGTACTCAGCGACTTGGGATGCTCGAAGCTCCTTGCTTTCTAATCTTGGAGGTAGTAACTCCACACATCTAATCAAAAGTGGGAATTCAAAATAACATTTCAGACTTCCAGCACAAATCCACAATTTGACAAGTTTGATCCCAATATCCTAGCCTGCAGAGCTTTACAGCGGACCTAAAAAGGCTGCCATTGTGTGTCTGTGAGTGGATCCCCCCAGAAAATCCTGACCTTACCCAACCCAGAGAGAAATATGAGATACACACTGACACACACACTGACACAAATACATGCACACACACAAACACACACACACACATACACAGACAGACACACACACACACACACACATGGACGGACACACACACATGTACACACACAGACACACACACACACACATGGACGGACACACACACACGTACACAGAAACAGAGCCACACAGAAACAGAGCCACACATGGTAGAAAACTCATATGAACCCTCCCAGATTGACACCAATTACATACACACACACACACACACACACACACACACACACACACACACACACACACACACACACACACACACACACACACACACACACACACACACACACACACACACACACACACACACACACACACACACACACACACACACACACACACACACACACACACACACACACACACACACACACACACACACACACACACACACACACACACACACACACACACACACACACACACACACACACACACACACACACACACACACACACACACACACACACACACACACACACACACACACACACACACACACACACACACACACACACACACACACACACACACACATACACACACATTCTGCACAGAATACAGATAAATACCAGCACATGAATTAATGTCCAGTGGACAAAGATGCTGTAAGGCAGCAGTCTATGGTGAAAAACTGGAATGGATGCTTGGTTATTTTTAACACCAATTTTTACATGGCTTCATCTTTAATCCTTGTAAGAAAATTTTGCGGAAATTGTGTAGCAACTTTGACACTGCTAAACATCACACTTTTTAAAAACTTTTTTTGAGCCTTTTGGCACCATCAAAATTGTTCACTGAACTGTATCAGAAGTACCCTGATAGTAAAGAGTATTAGATCGTAGATGGTGCTGTAGTACTCTGCTACCTACACAAAGTGATTACTATGGTCTGCTACAGGTCACTACAGGTAAATTTATACCATTTACACTATATATTTCATGCACACATATTTCTTCCAAATTCAAACCTGAGCATTTCATGAGTTGGTGATGTCAACAGTCAACACACCTAAAAGAGAAGTGAATCCAGGAATCCAACAGTGAAAGTTTGAGCAGATTTGGTTGTAAAGTCACTCAAAAGATATGATTCTTTTTCAAAAAGTGGGAAAAGTCTCTATGTCGTCTGCTATAGGTGGCAATTCTGCTGAAGTTTGTGATGTTACATTTTAATATGAATGAATTTGAATGGGAAGAAATGAATTTTATTTCACTTTTGAACAAGAAGAGACATATATTACATGTGAAACTGCATCAAATTTGCATATATAAATAATAAAAATATATACAGAATTAATATAAAATTGACATTGTTTGTTTTTTAGGAAACAGTAATTACGCAATAATTTGAGGAAATTGATAGCACATTTTTGAGATCAAATCAAAAGTGGTGGAACCTACATAAAAAAGCATGCTTATATACTATAGGTCCCGTAGAATGATGTCATTTAAATATGACTTTGCTATTATAGAAATATAATGAAAAGCAAAACCAACCAAAAATTAAAATTACGACAATTTGAAAACAATTAAATAAATAAATAAACAAAGACACTGGAAGGGAAGAGTGACAGGAAAAGGAGTATCCATAGGATACGATAATTAAATTTGATATTTTAAAATGTTCAATAAAGTTATACTTACTGCAAACATAAGAGTTAAATTTAACATTTTTACACTATATACACATTATACACTATATCTTTCCATTGACTTTGAATACAAACTTTCTTAAATTTTTTATTTAATTCCAATGGAAGTTAATGAAAGGTCATGTAAGCTCAGCCTCCAAAATCATATTTTACAGGTCAAGCCGTTCACATAAGGAAAGCATAATGTGATTTGGAACAATCGTAATTAGAAAACACTTCTGAATCCCGATTTGAATTTTGAAATTTTGATTTGCAACTGTGATTCTAGTTTGCTTTCGCATGGCTGAAATATTGTAATTAGAGTGATTGGTGATTCCATTCATGATTGCAATAACTTTATGGTTGCCATAAGAAAACGGTCTAGAAACATTGGTAACTTCATCTCTGTGATTTAGGATGACAAACTTTCAATATGATGTTGTGTTTATTGAATCTGTTTGGGAGATACATGGATGTAGGATAACAACAGCTGTAGTCACACACTTTCACCTAGCTAATTTGATAGTTCATGACTGTTCAGATTTCTTGTAACAGTGAGAAAGTTCTTGTTGATAGCCGGCTGATGCTATCCTATTTTTTTCTGAGAATGAACATTCAGGTTTTGGTCGGGGAATAATTGGTTAACGTGCCAATGAAAGAAAACATGTTCAAGTCCATCCTCCAAACCTACAGAATTAAAGTAACAATGTGCAACTGTTCATTGTAGAAATAAATTTACTATTTATTCAATCATGAAATTGTTGGAAAATTAAAAATGTCACTTTAAAATGTAATTACAGGGTGCTGATATCAAAAGCAGTCACTTGGTCATGGCAGTTTATTTGGATATTGTGGTTCTCAAGGAAAAACCTAGGCCTGTCTACACTGAACGGCTTTCATTGCAAGATATAAGAACTGCATCTGCATATGGAGCTTTTTTATTTCGCAAACAGCAACTGTGGGAGGGGATATTAAAAAATAAAAAAAGTTCCATTTTATATTTGCAAGTCAGTGTACTATTCTGTATTGCATGGTTTGACAATTGCTGCCACAGTTGTATTTTGACAATAGCCATGGTAGCGCAAAGTAGGCTACCAGAGTGAATAAGGACGAAGTTTTTCGTCAGGGGGAAAGTTCGTGAGTGAAAGTAACAGATGTAGACAAGTCTGCCTGGATTACAGTCTCGGTTCCAGACTGTATGACTTTTTCTACCTCCAGAGTACACTCGCTCTGACTTTTTCTACCTCCAGGGTACACACATATTGCCTTTGTTGATGTTTGCGGAGAAAGTTCATCAAGACGCTAGTCTTAGTCAAAGTATTTGACTGAAGATAGTAGTTTGCTCATCAATAAAATATGGGTTAATCGAAATGTCTGGAAGTCAGACTAGCCTGGATGACCAAGGAGCAAGTTGGAAGTTGGCTGGATGAAAAACAGAAAGCGACTGCATACCATCGGGTATGAGTCATGGCTTGAGGAGTGATTGATAGGTGGTATCGGCCAATCAGAGGCCAGCAACGATTGGTTGGCGGTTTGGCACCCTCCCATATCCTCCAAGTGCTGTATGTCAGAATCTTGAAATCTGTCAATTTTGTTTGCCAAGACCTCGCGAACTCACAGCAAACTGGCCCGAATTAGTATTGTAATATCGGATGTCTGGTATGATTTTCAAGCTGTTTAAAGATCCAATGTGGATGTGTGATTTCATCAAAATGTGGCAATTATCCCCCAAAATTACAACTGATGAGAAATGGTGTTTTGAAAATATATACACCTATGAACTATGAATTATGAATTGTCAACTATGAATTGTCAATTGCTGCAATAGAAAATGCCTACAGGAAAAAGACTATAACCAAAAACAAATGCAGTCTTCCATCACAAAACCCTGGTAGTTAAAGCCTCTGTGACCTTTGACTTTTGACCTTTCAACTCCAAAATCTAATCAGTTCATTGCCGCCTCATAGTGCATACTTTACAGCAAAATCTGATCAGCTGTTGTTCTTCAGTTATTGCAGTGAGGGGAATAGGTATACGGACAGAAAACCTGAAAACATGATGCCCCTGGCAACTTTGCTGCAGAGGAATGAAAAGATTGACATACTGTAATTTGACTAGTTCACAATTTAGAAGAAAAACTAGAGCAGTTCGACTGCGCGCAGTCGATGGGTATGCCTCCGCAGTCAATGCAAATGATGTAGTGAAAAGCTCAAGTCCATGGTAGCAGAACCATTAAGATGAATAAACTAAGTCCATGTGACCCACTTGACAAGCTTACAATAACAATTCATTTAAGGCAGTTAGTAATTATCGTGTCAATGAGCTCAATTTGGACCATGAAGGCCTTGGTGACCTTTGACCTCGACCTTTCAATCCAGAAAATCGAATGCAGTAAATTGGTGGCCTTATATTAGAGTACTTCTCCAGTTACAGTCAAAATCGGAAAAGTCATACTCAAGTATCACAGGTAATGAGGCCAAATCAGACATATTTAAGCGCCGGGTGACTGCTTTGACCTTTCAGCTTCCAAATTAATCAGTTCATTGGTGCCTATAATACAATACTTCACTCCAAGTTAACTGACAATCCAACCAGCCGCTCTCAGTAATGCGCTGTAACAAGCCCAAATCAGAACATATTTAAGGCCCGGTACTTTGACCTTTGACTTTCCAGCTCCAAAATCTAATCAGTTCATTGGTGCCTCATAAATACATACTTCACCCAAGAACATAAAAATCTGACTGGCCGTTCTCAAGTTACCATGGTAACAGCCCAAATCAGCATATTTTAGCCCGGTGACGCTTTTACCTTGACCTTCTCCAGCTCCAAAATCTAATCAGTTTATTGGTGCCTTATAATACATACTTCACCCAAGTTACAGTCACATAATCCAAGACCGCTCTCGACGTTATCGCGGTAACGAGCCGCAAATCAGACATATTTAAGGTCTGGTGACCTTGAGCCTTTGAACTCCAAAATCTAAATCAGTTCATTGGTGCCTCATAATACATACTTCACCCACGTTAATGAATATTCAAATGGCTGTTCTCGAAGTTATCGGCGGTAAATGAGCGCCCAAATCAGACATATTTTTAGGCCCCGGCTGACCTTTGACCTTCGACCTTTTCAGCTCCAAAATTCTAATCAGTGCATTGTGCCTCATAATACATACTTCACCCAAGTTACAATGACAATCCGACCAGGCCACTCTCAAGTTATCGCGGTAACGAGCCGCAAATCAGACATATTTTAAGGCCCGGTGACCTTTGACCTTTGACGCTTTGAGCTCCAAAAATCTAATCATTCATTGGTGGCTCATAGTACATACTTGGTCCTAGTTACATCAAAATCCGATTGGGGGTTCTCACGTTATCGGCGGTAACGAGATCTCGGTTAACTGGACGGACGGACTGGACGGACGGTACGACCACGGACGGACAACCTGAAAACATGATGCTCCGGCAACTTCGTTGCGGAGGCTATAAAAAGTCCCTGATTACATTTTAATAATGTCTACAGTAATTACCTACGATATTCTTGGCATGCAACCCAGAACAAAAACGACATAATTAATCAACTGCCACTGATAGACAGAAAACACTCCACCAAAAGAGACCAAAAAAAAAAAAAAATCCAAGCCGCCTCCGATCCAGTAACTGTGTTTGCCAGACCAATACTTTAACATCCAGAAGCATTATTCGATTAGCCATAATTCACAGAACTGAATGTATTGTGAAGTACTTCACAGACTCTCAAGAGTATGAATTTCAGTCGAACATCAAAAGCGGAAAAAATGTCATTTTCATCACACGAGGGAGAAAGGTGGAGTTCTGTTTCAATTACCGGCATGCAATTAATAACAGGAAGGTCTGACAACAATAAATTGAGTGCTATTACTAGATAAATTATGGATTACACTTGAAAGTAAATGAGAGTATTTACTGACAAACAACTGATCACTTAACATTCAAAGCTGTTAGATTTGTGTTTGTCAGCTTTCATTTTAGAAAAACAGATATGCACAAATGAGTTCATGTATATTGGTATGCCTATGTGGTGATGTGCCGCTGGAAGAGTGACTATTTCAAGAAAAATCCTTAGACATGGGTCCCCTTTTCATCAAAAAGATCCTTAGACATGGGTCCTATTTTTCAAATTTTTAAATTTTGGGCATGCAAACACGCTCACAATTTTCCAATTTTCATGCAAACATATGCCCTTTCAAATTTTAGCGGTCTTTGTGCACAAAACATATGCTATTTTCAAGTTTGCACGCCAAAAATTTTTGAAACCCTTAGACATGGGTGCCTTTTTTACGGCAAAAGGACCCTTAGATGTGGGTATGGGTTTTGGAGTTCTCAGCAAAACACCCCATCCTGACTATAATCTGAACCTCTGATGATGCTAGCTCCTTGGCACTTGGCAACATAATTTTGTTCAAATTGCACATTAACTATTTACTAAATATATTTTTGCACAATTATAAATTCTATTGCTATTGTATTTTGTCCAATGCCTTGTACTATATCACTCTGTAATGTACTGTCATATGTGTTTAAGATATGTATCGCTTTGATCATCTATACAACGGCAAATTTTTATTCCTGGCTTTATCATGTAATATTTATGTCTAATGTAACAATCTCTGACGTAAGTACTTTTATGTAACTCACTTAATTTTTATATTTTTTAAATGGTAAAATAAGGGGCGATATTCTAAGCCTTTAATTTCTCTGGCATCATAATATAACACAATGACATACTTTCTGATACACTGTACCGTCATATAATTTACTTTTCCCAATTAAGAGTTTTGATTAATTTTGTACAGTCAAATCAAAAATTGTGTTTGTACCATTTTTTTTTCTGGGTAAATCAGAAACACTTCCACACAAAATGATGGTTGATCACATAGCAAATCACAAGCAATAAGCACCCCTAAATGATGAAAACAATAATTAAAGAGTCACAAAATCATTCAATCTTAATAATGTCACTTGTAGGACAGAGGGCCCTAGCAAAATGTTCCCCTTAACCTATAATTGCCTCTAACTTGAAACCATTGGCTCTTTTCACACATGAAATCAAAGTATTGTGATATTTTTAGGTCCTTCTGTCAGTTGTTAAGCGCAAATCTAAATAAGGTAATATTTCCCAAATTAGAGAAAATTTACTGTTAAGGCCCTTCTACCAGGAACATATGCTAGGGCCCCTTCTGTCGGACAACTGAAGGATAAAATAATGAATACTGACCATTTCATGGTAATTTGAGGACAGAAACCCTCTCTTAAAGAGGAATGAAACCCAGACATCTAACTGACTTCAGAGAGTACAGAACAATACAAGATGGAAATAGTAAAAGTTTGAGTAAATTTGGTTGAACGGTTCAAGAGTTTTGATTGTTCAAAGTTTATTTGATCCTTGTTATGGAGGATCCCTTAAATTGGCAACTCTACCCATTTTTCATGTGAAAGCGAGGAGAACTTCCATTGGAGTTTGTACCAAATTTTCAAAATTTGCATTTTTCTAATTGTCGGCTTGAGAAATATCTAAATTCTTTCAGAAAAACATGTAGAATGCATTTTTGCCTGGAACATACTTGCACAACAAGGCAAGAGCAAATCAGATATTTGATAAAAAGTGAGAATAAGTTAAAATTTGTGTACAAAACCAATGGAGAGTTCTCCACACTTTCTTCTAAAAAAGCTGGTAGAGTTGCCAATTTAACAATCCTCCATAACAAGGATCAAATAAACTTTGAACAAACGTAACTCTTGAACCGTTCAACAAATTTGTTCAAACGTTCACTATTTCTTCTTGTATTGTTCTTTAATCTCTGAATGCAGAAATTTTTTCTGGGTTTTTATTCCCACTTTTAAGGATAGACTGAGGCTATGACTGCCGTACCCTTTACTGAACATTTACATTGTTTTCATGTTAGCTCATGCTGAACTAAGCATGTGCAATATTTACAGTCGTTTGTTAACGTAATGTTTTTTCCACTTTTGAATAGAAATAGGTAATAGTAATCAAAGTTCACTTTTCCATCCCTGTCATCTCATAATGATGGCAAATCAGAAATAATAATAAATTACAATAATATTTGAGTAAAATATTGGTGTACATACACACCACACACACATCGGTCAAACAGAGCCATGACCAGAGCTGTATGTTGCACTCATAAATATCTTTACCGCCAACACAAGCAAATAAACCTGGCTTGTACTTATGTACATGTAATGTGACCCAGTTTCTTACTAGGGTTCAGTTCCAGAGCCAAATGTTTCTGGGCGGACGTGTCACCTGGAAAGCTGTCATGTGTTTATACTGTATGTTGAGGGTCTACAATAATGTCAAGGAAGAATTGTCCAATGTAAGTCAACATTCTTGGCTTATTCCTCTCGAAGCCATAGTCTGTAAAGCATTTAAGTTTTGAATCATTGGGAAGGTGGGTGGGGGGGGGGGGTAATAATAATAATGAATAACAATAATAATAATATTAATAATAATAATAATATAATAATAATAATAATAATAACAATAATAATAATAATAATCAATGATGAAAATTTCACTTTTAAATTCGATCCACATTTCTCATAACATACATAAAAGAACAATATCAAATCAATCATCTGTTGTCATTCCTCTACATGTAAGAACTTTTAGTAATGATATTAATAATAATAATAATAATAAAACTAATAACAACAACACATCATCATCAACACCAACCTCAATAATGACAATAGCCCCGGGGGGCATGACGCTCATACCCTGAGGTCTCGCAAACTCTCTATGGTACCACATAGAAAAAAATATATACATATAGTTTTGGCCCATGGGCCTGATATGCTAAGCACCAACGTACATGTAACCAAATGAACCAGTTGGAAAACTTTGCATCCCCTTGCCATGTAGCTGATTTTGCCAAGTTAAATTAAATTCTAACATCCGTTTTTTACAACAAAAACAAGGCACGCCTAGTACTCTTAACATTTGACCTTTGACTTACTTAGTGACGTTGACCCCCAAATTTAAAAATTGAGGTCACTATACATGTAGCATCTACCATCCAGTTAGTCACAATAGCTAGCCAATACCAACCAAAGAAGGAACTTGCAGGTAATTCTATCATTAAAGATTGGGTTAGGGATTTGCAAGTCCATTACTTCCTTCATTATCAATACCAAACGGTAAATGATAAAAATAATAATAATAGTCCATTCTTATATAGCGCATCATACTATCGAGATTCGGTCTCTATGGGCTTGGATATTATTACCCTAGTTTAGTACTTACAAATGGTGTGTTGAAAGTCTGAGATCCATAGATCATGAATTTGTTGTTTTATGATGAAAAACTAATAACGGACATGTTACCAGAATGTTGTTCTTTCTGTGAGTTTCAATTTTGCTCAAATGCGAATCGCGTTACTGTGCACCGTAGCAAGACAGCCGAACGCTCTGATTGGTCCAGCGCTATCCCTGCGCGACCTTTGGCTAACGGCTGATCGGACCATTTTGGAACGGCACTGCACGTTTGACGTCGCGGATTTTTTAAAATTTGCTCCTGAGCAAATGGAAAAAGGAATGAAGTTTAACCGTCCAGATTTTAACGCAAAACTCAATATATTACCCAAGTCTCTATGAGAGGTGTTTATTTATATTAATCTTCACATTGGATATGATTTCAGCTGATTTGATTATAAAGATTTTTTTTGACGTGCAAATCTAAATAACCCAATCTTTAAACTTCATTTGACCTTTGACCTACATATGTGAACTTTGACCACCCAAATAACATTGAGGTTCCTGTTATGCATCTACCACCCAAGTTTGGTTACAAATGGGCTTGTGGTTAGAAAGTTACCTAGTTTCCTGGGCCCCAAGGGAGGCCTGTGGTGTACGCATTCTGGAATCCTGCTAAATCCCCTCCCTAGGAGATCTTGCCCCACAGTTTGGTCTGAATCCATTGATGTGAATGTGAATTATTCCCAATAGGGCGCTACACCACAAATTTGACCCCCTTAGGGGCAAACGGGTCCCGCTTGGGCATTTCCATGAGGAACATATATTCAACACATATAGAGGTATGCTACACACACAAGTGGCTTAACTAAACTTTTCTGATGCTAGAGAAAAGATCTTTGAAACTACCTACTTTTGGCCGCTCTTAGGGCCTGCCCCTGGCCCGGCGCAGGGGGCCACGTGAACATTTAGGGAACCTTGAATCGCCCACCCCCTAAGGATCATTCCTGGCAAATTTGGCAGCCATAATCCAATATGCATTTTTGAAGAAGTATATGCTGTAAAATGTGTTAAAAGTTTACGCACCGACGCCACGACGAACGACGACGACAACGACGAGCGACGAACTGACGAACGATCGGACGACTGACCAAAAGTGATCGCAAATAGCTCAACTTGAGGCTTTGCTCAGGTGAGCTAATAATATAATACACATTGCAGCTTTTTGTATGAAATTTTTGTTGCAGCTTTTTCAATTATCAATGTTATGATATTGTTCTTTCTTATGCTGTGAGAAATGGCAATATAAAAAATGAAATGAAATATTATTTAATACA
>JZLH01S0242782.1:78650-110242 GCA_001188425.1 Eucidaris tribuloides
TCGGCAAAAGGGGGGTGTTTGAACACCCCAAACACCCCCCCTGCGTTAGCGTATGGTAGTAGGTATTATATGTAACAACACGTAATATAATTTCTGAACACACACACCCAAACACTAACACACATTAATCTCTCTCTAATACTCATGTATACAAAGAAATTGACTTACAATAGAGAATTTGAATTTATTTGTTTTTATTTCCAAATTTCATTTGATGTGAAAAAAATCAATGAATCGAAACAATCAGCATAATTTACAAGCATGACAAGTTTCATTCTGTACATATTAACACATACATCGTCCAGACACTCATCTATTAATGAGTGCACCTATAATGTTACCTTGTCATCAGTCATGTTTCATGAAGTTTTTGTTGTGCCTTTTTCAAATGCAATACACAACACGATTACTTCTTAGTTTATGATTTCTTGCATCAGAACGACAGTTAAAGAATTGTATTTTTATTTGACTTTTATAATACGATAAACACTAACATAGTAAAATACCATTTTTTAAAACAATGATTCATTTACAAATTCAAATTTGAATTTGAAGCGAAGACCGTTCGGTCTCGGAACCTGTGGTTTTGGATACAACACTGTACTAACCAGATATGACAGGCCTCTACACATCTCTATCACATTTACATAAACAAGGTCTTCTTTATGGTATACTGTAGCTGAAAATATGTCACAATCATGAAGTGATGAATATTAACCTTGCCTCCCACTGATTTTCAACTTATTCTCATATTCCAATGACTTTTTCCAAGGCAAATTGATTTATGGGGATTGCATAATAATCGGCAGTGGAAAATGTAAATGTAATTATGAGAAATTCTCTGACAAACTTTTGTGAAAGCATTCAGTATACAGTTAAAAAAAGACACAACAAAAATGTCATGAAACATCACTACCTTATAGTAGTCATTACGTTTTAAATAGCGAAAGTGTTCACAGGAGTAATATAAGTTTGGACAATGATGAGAGTTGATGAGTTAAGCTCCATAAGCTGTCAGTACTACATGTACATGTAGATGGCAGTGTATATATGACTCAATTGTAAATGGTTTAACCCACTAAGTATCATAACAACAAAACTTATATGACTTTGAATGTTGCTTTGAGTATGGCACTAATAAAGTTACAGGGTTAAAGGAATACCTCAATTATTAAATTTGATTTTTTTTTTTATTCAAGCACATTACTACTATTTTAATTGAAACCAATCCAGTCTTGATTAGTGAATTAAAATATCAAATTCAAGAGAGTGGGTGAAATTTGTCTACAGGGCAGTTGATGGGTATCCCTTCCCCCTCTCTAGCCAATTCAGGTGACTTTCTATCATACTCGCTCAATGCTAAAATCACCTGCCATGGGCAGGTGGGCGGGTGCTAATTTCCAGCCCTGTTTCCAACAGGTTGATACCATATCATGACAAACTCTCTTGGAAAGTACATTTGACAGATTTTACTCAAGGTCAGCCTTTGTGCTTTGCTTCTTGAGCCCATACTTCAGTGATTTAACCAAACAATGTGTGCTCCACAAACAAACGAACGCAGAACTCAAACATATGCTAAGAGCAGAAATCCTATTAAACAAGAGTACATTGTGCAAATGCAGTGGAACATATCAAAGACATTTGTGTTGGACCACAGATCAACTCAACAACAACAACAAAAGATTTAATGTGATGAAACATATTGTGAGATGAAACAAGATCAACTAATCCTAAATAAACCAGGCAAACTTTCTAGATCATTCTATTCAAAGAAGTGTTTTAATTTTGTTTTGTTGTTTTGTTTCACAAATCAAATCATACAATAAAATGTGCTAGTTAGTGGTTGTTTTCTGTTTGTGGTATAGATTTTGTTTTTGTCTTTGTTTTCTTTCACTTTTTGTTCATCTCTGAAGTCCTTCAAAAAATACTATAGGGAGTAGTCAGAGATTATACCCACAAAAAGGGAGGGGGGTTGTTCGGTATTGACGACATGGAACTTGTTGAAAAGAGGGGGCATCAACTGCAAGTACACATGACCTTGACCCCTCCCTGACCTCGTTCTGATCACATGATCACATATGGGATAAGCTGTAAGGAATACTGCAATGCACACTCAAGGAATGTCAGGCTAAAGAAATGAACACTTAAAGGGGCATTCCAGTAAGTTACTTTGAATAAAAGCAGAAAAATCAGGGAAACCCAGTCAGTGCAAGTGTGAAAAAAACTGGGCAATAATTAATACGGTCATTCTTTTTTTTTTATTCTTAAGATCATTACAAGTTGGCAACACTATATTGTTCTATAGGAGTAACCCTCCATTTGTTTTGTACACAAAATGTTACAAAATATTTGTTTTTTCTGAAGAACATTTTTCTTCACCTCTGTACTCCATCTATCACTGGCGGAATCTGTCATCATATTCATCTAGGGGGGACGGTCTATTCATTCATCCCCCTAGAGGAATATGATGGTGTCACAGATTTTTGCCAGTGCTATGGTTTTCTATGTAAAGTCATTTGTGCACTGGCATAGACATTCAGGAAAATGAAAATTCCTATTTGCATGTAACTCGAGGGCTGCTCGCAAAGAACAATACAGTGTTGCCAATTGTAATGATTGTGGTAATTTTCAAAAAATATAAATGCTTATTATACTTGCCCAATTTTTATCCAACTTTCACTGAAGTATTTCCCTGATTTCTTTGCTTCCATTCAAAATAACTTGCTTTCAGCCTGGAGTGCCCCTTTAACTCCAGACGATGGAATCCGTGGATGCGTGTGGGTTTCATCTGCGATCATCATCAAGTTCAACGTAGATTCCCAACACTTGTGTTCGCTTCTACCACTACATGTGCGTTTAGCAAACATTGTTACCGGGATTAAACGAGCGCCGGTAACGGAACATAGTCGCTATCAAAAGACATTTTGTCACGTTCGATGTCAATTTAATGCTAAACTATCGGCAGGGATTTGTTGACATCTGCCAAAAGTATGGCGCATGTGGGAAGTATTTTTGTAAGCTCAGAGTGAGTTTCCCATCTGGTGTAAAAGAGGAAAAGTTAAGGAATCAGTTTTAAAGAAGGAATCCTCTAACTTTTAACCCAGCGAGGTAATTTGAGTTTGAATTAGCACTGCTCTTGTCATGTGCTATATCATTCATCCAATTGTAAATCGAATTATGGATTCACAAACAAACACGCATGAAAATATTTCACATTTAATTTTTCTATATTATTGACTGTTTTGTTTGCAAGTTCAATTCTTAAAGCTGCATTCTTTATTTCAAAGGAAAAACTGTTTCTTATTCATTCTATATTCTAGTATCGAATTTTGGCGAATATCAATTCACTATAAATAACATATGGTATTAATTTCCCTTCCAAAATCAGAAAAAAAGTTTTCAAATACCATCAACAATTTTCGCCCAGCACAAAGACAATCCTATGCCTCCTGCTGTCATGTTATCATCATCCTCTTATCATCCTGCATAAAAAGTAACTTCAACCTCAAATGTCTGCACCCCCACCCCCTCCCCAAATCTACCCACATCTAAAATTGGCTGAAGCGACAACCCTGGCGAAGTACGTCCCTGGTAAAAAAAACTGGTCAAAATTGACATAAATCATTCTCGTTTTAGCAGACTTGGTGCATTCACGTTTCTCGACGGCACGTCGGGCATGAGTTCTCACACACGTCTCTTTAAATATGCAAAGATATTCGCAAATGTGTCGAGTAATGTTGATGTTGGAAACATTTGCTGTTCGCAGACAGCGTATAATCCATCAACGACAGATGCCCGAGTCAGTGAACTCGGCCCGGTAACACAGTCAGCTTCCTCCGCCGGATGGTATACAGTCCCCGACGCTGTCGTAACACATGTAGCTGTACACGGCATAAAGTTGTCGTTCGTGACACGACTACCGTCATTCGGCACCGCGGAACTCGGGAAGACGACAGGTGACGGCAGCGAGTAGAGGAGTGTCGCGATCCGGCATCGACGACAAATGTGAAATCTCATCCCAATCTAATCATTAGGGGTGATGCACAGCTAAAGCAGCTTTCTCACGTTTATTTTTAGAAATACGGTGTACCGTTCCACTTAGTAAAATTGTTGTATCCGTGAAAACAGATGGCAATCTTTGAAATTCCTTTTGCGGAGGAAAATTAATGATCTGGCGAAATTAGTATGAAGCTTTAACACTCGGTGAGAAACATAGTGTAGTTGCACTTCATAATGTCATTTAAGAATGAATACAGCTCTGAAGACAAGGGGACGATGGAAAGTATAGATGCAAATGAGTCAGTGTGCAGAATCCTCGCATATCAAAGCACTGGTTTCCCAAACAAATGTCGCTATTACCATTGCTAGTACTTGATATTAGTGGCCTTTGTACAATAAGCAGATGAAAGTAGAATGTTTCCTGTTGCGTCAACATATACACATTATCATTGTCTTCTGAATTATGCAGTGTGTTTAACCACACTCAGAATGTCACATGCTAAGTCTATGGTTTTTTGTTGCAATGGTATTGAGAGACAGGGATGGAGCCGAGGCCGCTGGAAAACTTGTTTTTCCATAGACTTTGTACACATGAATCGGACCGAGACCGAGGCCAAGGCCGGCAAAATTTGGCCTCGAGGCCGGCCTCGACTCCATCACTGCTGAGAGGGTTCAGGGTTATAGGACATGCACATCCGGTACCACGACTAACTTTGAGTTTACACACTTTCTGGAGATATTAATATCCGTGCAACCGCCATTCTCGTAGTGCAGCCAACTGCGATGAAGTATAAGGTGAATCGCACTTGGATCCAGACCAGCTTTGCTAAGCACCCACGAAAAAAATCAAGCTAACCGGAGTCGATCAATCCAGTATGCCTTCTGTAGTCAATTCAGACCTCATTACAAGTTTAACAGCTCCTTTAGCATCAAGAGATCCTCACACATCCTACGATGCGCAACCATCACTTTGGGTTGTTTCGATGCCACAGTATTATCACATGTTATAATAAGACACAGAGAGAGTATCACAAGCAGAACACATGACAAATGTGGACACATAATGTGGAATTTACATTTGATAAGCTTCCAAAAACAACTTTTTCTTCACGTTGTCGATAGAATCTTAATCTACATGTGGATTCCACATACCATTCCAGAGGGCATCGAACAACAGGTGCATTTCCATTGTTTGGTATCCTTGTAGGGAAGTGTCAGAAGTTTTTCCTCCGGTTGAGTGGCTGGTTATGATGTGGTGAATGTTTTGAGGTGCTTGGTGCGGTGAACACATTGTTGACTAGTGGTACACGGAATTCTAGCGAGATGTCAATATTTTAATCTTCTTCGGAGTCTAACTCATCTGGAATGAAAATACAAAACAGAAGAGAAAATAACAAAATTAAATCCTCTATATACATATAGTTACTGTTAATTTGTAAGCCAATGGCCAACAGTGTACTGGGCAAATTTATAATCAGTTGTAAGTAAGCAACTCTTTTTAAGACTGGACTCCAGACCAGGAATTAAAGACACTATATAACACTGTGGAAGACACGTTTAAAAAATTGTTGACTTTGCTATCTGACATATCTGACAGTGTTTGAATGGACAAATAAACACCCTAGAACACAAAAGTTTGGACAGTTATGCTGTCACTAATAAATATTTGCAGATACAAATTGGTCTATTAATTTCCTATCAGCCGATAGGAAATTCTGCAACACAGCAGTCCATGGGGGAAAGCTGGAATGGTCTCTCAATGATTTTCACTTTCTTAAAGCACTTAAAGATTGGGTTAGGGATTTGCAAGTCCATTACTTCCCTTCATTATCAATACCAAACGGTAGTTTAGTACTTACAAATGGTGTGTTGAAAGTTTGAGATCCATACGTCATGAATTTGTTGTTTTATGAGAAAAACTAATAACGACATGTTACCAGAATGTCCTTCTTTCCGTGAGTTTCAATTTTGCTCAAAATGCGAATTGCGGTTACTGTGCACCGTAGCAAGACGAGCGGAGCGCCCTGATTGGTCAATCGGCTATCCCCTGCGCGACCTTTGGCTAACGGCTGATTGACCATTTTGAACGTAGCGCAACCGTGCACGTTTGACGTCGCGCGATTTTTTTAAAATTTGCCTCCTCGAGCATAATGGAAAAGAGATGAAAGTTTAACCGTCCCAGATTTTAACCAAAACTCAATATTTTACCCCAAAGATCTCTATGAGAGGTGTTTATTTCATATTAATCTTCCACAATTGGATATGATTTCAGCTGATTTGATTCATATAGATTTTTTTGAAACGGTGCAAATGAATAACGCAATCTTTAATGATCGTTTTAAACTGCTTCATTTGTAGACTGTATCAGAGACACTGGTAGCATGGAGAATCATGTAGCTCAGATTTTTAAAACTGAAAACATTGTTATACAGTGCCTTTAACAGAAGTCTATCTGATGTCATGGCATTCGGATTCCTTTCCTTTGGCCTTGGTGGCCCCTGTACTCCACTCATGCTGTTAGGCCACAATAAAAGTGCCATTTCTTCCATTGGTCTAGGTGCCATTTCTTCCATTGGTCTTGGTGCCATTTCTAACCTTTGTTTCCACTATATCTATCAAAAATCTCTCTTCACTGTGGAAACACAAACGACTCTTACATCATTATGATTAAAAAAACCAACTCTTGGTCATCCCTTCAACCCTTTTGGAACCTGTCTACCACCTTTTTGCTTTTTTAATGTTTAGTGTCTGATGTCCTGTTTCTTTGGTTTTGGTGCCCTTAATGGCCCTTTTATTTCTTTAATTTGCCCTTTTTGAAAATGGCTTTGGTAATTCCTTCTCAGTAACAGATGCTACTTCTGGAAGAATCACTGTAAAATGTGTCACTGCTGTAAACCTCTACCCATAAAAAGAACCAAATTTTCAACAACAAAAATCTCACATTTACATGTACTTACAAATGGTACTTGTCACACTTTTACATATTAATATGAATATGCCATACAAAGTTCCAATGGTTTGTAAGAACAAATTAGTTATAAACAAAGACACACAAGTATGACCAAACCATGTCACCAACCACATAACTGAGTCAGTGTGAATGTACACACATGCAAACATTAGTAATAACATTTTTTTTAGCAAATGAGCAATTTCACCTTTTTCACACCATCACATTCTAGATTTGTATGCTTTAGATATTGCTATAATGTTATCCAAGCTTTAACCAAACCTCAGATAAGGGTACTATGATGAGTTAATAAGACCAACTTTCACCCAGGGAATCTGTGTGACATTTGAATGCATTAGTGAGATGGGTTAAGACACGATGAAACTGCAACATTCGCATTTCCAGATGATTTATCTTTTTGAGTGCTCTGCTACAAGGGTGATGAGGAATGGAATTATGATGGAGATCAACAAGTACATTTTTTTTCTCGTGAGTGTCTGTACAGGTACTTCAAAAACAAAAACAAAAACAAAACACACAAACAGGTAGAGACAAGAAAGGAAAGATACAACACAACAAACCTAAGAACAAACAAATAGAAAAAGATCAGAACAAAGCAAAAACACACAAAAACACATGCAAACAACAGAGAAGATATTTAAGCAATAATCTACATGAATACTGACTGGTAAACTGACATTAAAATGGTTAATTATAATCATTGCACACAAGGGATGGTCTTTGGGCCTGTTCAAGCGCTTTTCGAAGCGAACCGTACCGTACCGTTCTGTGCCTGCCAGAGTGATTCATTTGCAAGCGTTCAGGCAAAATGTGGGCGGAAGTACCAATTCTGTACGCTTTACTCTAAAATCTGTGGGAATCACACGTTTACGTGTAAGTATCGCGGAATGCGTTCAGGCGCTTATCGCAATACGGTACGATTCACCTTGGTACACTCTAGAAAATAACGGGAGGTGGTCCACCGTGGCAGCTTCTGGCGCGGTACGGTATGGTTCGCCTTATGGGTGTTCAGGCACCTCCTCTGGTGTGGTTCGGTACTAGTTTACAGGCATAAACCCTCGTCCTTCGTGCTGCGCAAATCAGGGTCTGAACAATCTATGCTGCAGACTAGTTCTTCCATAGGCCCTGTGTTACAGTTGCTCTGTACGTGCCCTAGTCAACAAGATTAGTCTTGGCTCAAGGCGCTGTGAAATTGTAGTGCCAAAATAAAGTCTGTGCCTGCAGACTAGTTCGGTACATCGTTTGCTTTAGAAGAGCGCCTGAAAAGGCCCTTGGTTCGAGTCCTCAAAAAAGAAACCAAGATGGGTCTCGAGTCCTACAGCCCTTATAGTCACATCCAAGCACTTTCATTATGAACGATCCCAAATCTAAGTGCTCTGACTTTGCAAGTATGACAGGGTTCCAAAGTCTGAATCAAAATTTACTTGGAAAGTGAATGTTAGCTGTCCATTGAGGTTAGGATTATGACATACATAGATCAATGAGATGATGAAGTGGTAAAAGAAAGGGAGACAGATATTCTAGATTTTCTTGGCAACAGGAATGTGTCAGTGTATAGCATGATGATACAACACAGAACAAACAAAAAAATAAGACGCAAATATATGATAAGAGATTGTGATGATAACACATCTGGTAACCAAGCACAAGTTCTGACACCATCACCAAAAAAGAGTTACTTTGCAAATATCAATCTCCAATTTCAGCTCTTAAAGGTACTGTAATGATAAGGGGGTGATATTTGAAATCATGTAAGATGGTTTAATATTAGTGATAGAACACTATCAACCCAATCAACTCTCCACTTTGAATGTAACCCAGTTCACATGAACAATCCTCACAAGAAACAAATGAAGAGACATTTTTAAAACTTCAAAGAATATTTCACGAAAAGTATGGTCAAGCGACTTAATTCTATGAAGGTCTTCTATCTGTGCACCAAAAATTCACACTCGAATCATCATTAAAGTTGCTCCAAAAGTCTTAACTACTACCCCAAAGACATTCATAATTGCAAGCGCAAGTCAGAAAGTCTTATCCAAAAAAGCTGTAGACAGTAGTACAGCTTTCCTGCTGAAATTTTACAGCAACGTTATGTACCGAAGAGCCTAAGTGAGATTACTTAGGACTGGAAACCAATGCATAAATTGAGCACTCATACCGGGACAGTCCCGACTCTTATAATCATCTGTCACTTTACCAGGAAATCATATTTTTATTGACCTGGTTATGCTGATTGTATCTGTCTATATTGTAAAATCACTTTCAAAACTCACATTTTCCAGGGAACCTGGGGTAACCTGGAAAACACATAAAACAACAAGAGATAAACCCCATTTCCCTGTGAAATCATTTCACACGCAATCACAACAAATACATGTAGGCCACATTTTTCTTCAGCATCAGGTTTTGATACCATTTCCTGAGCATGGTGATATGATGGGGTAATGTTCACACTTATTCTCATGACCAAAGATCCAGTCAGGGTTAGTGTGTTAGCACTGACATTAAAGTCAACGTTAAGTTTTGGTTGATCAGACAAAGTTTTGATAAATCTTTCATACAGTATTCTGATGTCACCCCAGACATAAAAAACAACATCAAACCTACTGAAATTTTCTATAGTGACAAATCGTGACGTTTGAATTATATATAGAAAATGCTGTGAGTTCCCCCCCCCCACCCTCAACATTTAACATTTTGTGTAATTTCTAAAAAAAAAACTTTAAAAAAAGTTACAAATGGAAGCGTTTCAGAACAAGCAATTTTCTATCTAAAAAAAACATAATTGCAAAGAATTTAATTGTTTACCATTTATTAACACCAGAGAGATATGTGCATTTTTTCCTGATTTATAGAACTATATCATGTTTCTATAAGGAAAGTTTAGTTCCAAAAGACCTATATCCATTACTACCAAAAATAAGTTATTAATATCTTCGCATTGGCTTCCTACTCATGTAGCTAAATAAAATTTGAAGCAATATTACACAATCATTCTGAAATATAATGTACATGTAAATGTATGTTACTTTTATTTTTTTCCATAAGGCCAGGTACAAAAGAAAAGAAAAGGCCAGGAAAAGAAATGCATTTTTCTCTAAAGTTATTCAAGTTAATGTGGCCCATTTGGATCTGAGCTTAATCCTAAAGAATAGCCAATGCAGTGATGTCAATACATGTAACTCATCAGAAAACTGAATTTTCTTTCTTATGATTAACCAAAAAAAATATGTTTAATCATATTAGATTACTTTTCTGCATCAATAAAATCAAACTCTTTACATGAAGTCTAGAAATGCTACCTACCAGGATTCCAGTATTCATTTACACGATAACATTACAACATGATGAATGGGGTCACTTGACCCATGTCAACGAGACTGAACATACTAGGTGTAGTACAGTATTCCATTTGTAGCATAACAAAAAAAGACAGTTTCCTCTTGTCAGATAATTTGGAGAAAATCATCTTCACCAATAGCTGTATCCTCGGAGGAGCAAACAGGATTATATTTACACCTGAAGTTATTCTGGTTGTATAAACAACAAAGTGTGAACCTGGTTGCAATTTTTAATATAAACAACTCTCACTTCCTTCCACTTGTGTCTTTGGACAATGCATATCAAGGCCGCCACTCGTAGGGGAAACTCCCCTACCGTAGGGGATTTTGGCCATGCGTAGGTTGTAGGGGATACCTACGGGGAAAATGACCTTCCGTAGGGGAAACGTAGGGGGTTTTGATGATTTGTAGGGGATGTAGGGGGTTTTGACAATTTTCAGAAATATTCGTAATTTTTCCAAGGAAATCCGATTATATTCGCCCATTTTGTCCATCGCCGTCCATCAAAATTTTGAGTGGCAGCCCTGATGCATATAAACATTGTTATGAAAGCACCGTTACTTGTGAGCCTGTAAACATGCTCCTTGACAATTTCAAGTACTACTGCATAATGTATATTCCATTCCATTCAATAACAAAACAAAATATAGTATTATAGGGAATTGCTAAATGTACATGTATATTGATGAAGAAATTATACACCAACATAACCATGGCCGTGGTATACCGGTCTGAGACAATGTTATGTAAACAATGGGTCATTAGTGCAATCATCAATCAGAAGATGTCAGTTTTGAAATTCATATATCCCGAGATATCAGTGTTACGTTAACCAACAGCCTCCCAGTTCTAGTCTGGGTTCCAGATCACAGATTTAGCTTTTACTAAGTGCTGCAATTCGTAGTACTCAACTCAACATCCTTAAAATAGAAATTTATAAGAGCTTCTCAGCCATTCCGTGTGTGTGTGTGTGTCATGCGAGTAACACAAATCAATGCCAAGATATAGATCAAAAAACAAAGAAAATAGTGAAGCTGATTGCTTTACTTGATTACATAAAGCAATCATCTATATCCTGGCTTGTGACTCGTGACAAACAGCATGCGTGACCCACCTGACACTTACCGTACACAGAATGGCTGATTTCTTTTTTTTTTTTTTTTAATTCCTGACAACATTAACATAATATTTACATTTCAATAAAAAATATAATTTTAATCTACAACTTTTCTCCATCATGTTTTTATGTTCCATGTTTTTGTGTACGTTACAGCTGTTTGAAGTTGACATTACACTCAAAAAATTTCTCTATGTGGCACTGTTCGAAAATGCATCACATATTAAAGGAAAATAAACTATTCAGAATAAATAACTAGCAAAGATTCACTGTAACATAGAAACGTCAATTGACTAGCGCATCATTTCCGGCATCCTCGCAACACATATATCCGAAATCAATGTTGGTATACAATATACTGTCAAAAATTAAATTGATGTCCGAAGGAAACAGAATAAAAAAAAGCTAAGTGAGTAAAAATATTAGTCATGCCCCGGAAGGGACATGAAAAAAAAAAATAAAATAATAATAATAAATACATAATATATATATTGCACCCTATCAATCCCTTACGGGCTCCATACTGAATTGTTTGGAAAAAACACAATTGAAGTGGAACCAAATAAAAGGACTTGAATGAATACAGAAACTGAAATAAATTTTGTTATTTTTGGGAATAAATCCATAAATTACCATAATTAAATTAATGAGCAACAGTTAAAAGATTCCTGGGAGAATTTAGTGACCAAGCTTACTCACCAATAAAGCAAACTAAATCAAAATTGTAAGAAATAATGAAAGAACATTTTTTGTGATTAATTATTTGTAATTTGAATAAATTACAAATTTGCATAATGAATAACTTAAATTTGCATAATATTAATCAACATTTGTGCGAAGCATTGAAGCCCCCACCTAACCCTATCAATCACAAACCAGAATAAAATCGGTCCAGAAAAACTTGAGAAAAGCAATTTAGTTATTTGGAATAATTTTGGCATAATTACCATAATATAATATGAATAAATTCAAAATCTTGTGTAGAATTTAATGTCATAACTCAGCCCTACCCAAATCAAACAATCCAACAAAATCGGGTTTGAGAAATGAAGGAGAAGAGCATTTTGATTCGAAAAATTTGAAAATGAATTTGGCATAATATTAATTTCAAATTCCTGAGTAGAATCTTGAAGCCCCACCATAGACCCTATCAGATCAAACAAACAGAATGGAAATGTCAAGAAATGTTGGAGAAGAAGCAATTTTTGTTATTTTTGAAAAATTGCATAAATTACCATAATTAAATTAATGGATACTATTTTCAAACAATTCGTGTAGAATTTTAATGTGCACAACTCAGCCCTACCAATAAAACAATCACCAATCAAAATCGTTGACAAAAGAGGCAGCATTTTTGTGCTTCCGCATAAATTTGATAAATAATAATAAATATATTTCATGATCTGTGGTAGAGTTAAAGTCCCCACCTAGCCCTATCATATGAAAAATCAAATCAAATCGTTGAGAAATTGACGAAGAAACAATAAGCCATCTTTCAAAGCTTTGGACGAAGACGGACGACTAGTAGCGGACGCCACGCCATGCATAAGCTCATCGGGCTCTTCGGGCCGGATGAGCTAAAAATTTATAGTCAAAAGTTGACTCATTTTGAAAGAACTTCCCTCAGTATGCCTTAGCAAATATGTTGTGTAGCTTTCTATGGGATTAATTTCTCTGGGGGCTTGAGAGTAATTATTCAGGTCTGGTATGTTCATGCCTGATTCTCCTTAAGTAAACAAATTCAAGATAAATCCTTCCAGCCAGAAGATACACACTCCAGCAGATGGTGTATCTAACCAGTTAGGTTCTAGAAGCATTTTTTATTTCTCCCAATTATGTTGATGTCCTCAATAAAGAGTTAACACTGTTGGAATTGTAACATTTTTCTAGAACTACTGAACAGGCATGACATTTATCATTGACAGTCAATCATATTCAGAATGTAACTCCATGTTTAATATGGCACACATGACATTTTATTGTAAAATACTGAAGAATAAATTGAAGATAGACCCTCTGGAGGAGTGAAATGAACTCTACTGTTTCTACATACCACTTACGTAGATGGTGGTCGGTGTACACAAAACTATCATTCCCTTGCATTACAAGTACACCACATTCATGAGTTTAGCAAAGTATTTACATGGACAGAACATTCCGCTTGACACACTTTTTTGCACTTGCACGTATCGAAGCGTGATCGGATTAGTAATCCAACCCAGCACAAACATGCTACATAAAATGTGACCTGGATTAGTTATTATTTATACACTTATCAGAGCATGATCAGATCAATACTATAACATGGTGCAAACATGGCACCGAAAATGTAACACAGATTACAAGACGAACCTACTGAATCAAGAGAAATGTACATAATGTTTGTATTCTTGCCCTAGTTGTGGTTGGAGGTGTTGTTGATTTCAGCATTTATTCCTGGAAAAAGTTGCAGTGATGTTTATTGTCAAAATGTTGTTGAGAGCAGATGGCATGAATTCCACAAGCAAATCAAGGGAAATGTTGTTGAGCCTAAATATATATCATAAAATGTCATAAATGTTTGCAGTGCAGATCTATCGCGCTAACAAATTGGGCATGATACAGATCATTACTGAAAGGCATTGTATAACAATGTTTCCAGTTTAAGAAATCTAAGCTACATGATTCCCAATGCTACTGGTGTCTCTCATAACTTAAGGTCTAAAAATGAAGCCCTGAAAAAATTGCAGTTCAAAATGACAATTAAGTGCTTTTAAAAAGTGAAAATCGTTGAGCAACCATTCCAGTTTTCCCCCATAGACTGCTGTGTTGCAGAATTTCCATCTGCTGACAATAATTCATGTGCAGGTTTTTAACTCAGGGGCCTAGCTCAAGCTGTGTTTCAAAATATACTAACCCCACATAAGAGGAGGGGGGAAAAACAACGTATCTTGACACAACCATGAGACCCAAATCAGATTTGACAAAATACTGCATCATTTCATAATGCCAGTACAAAGTAACTCCAGTCCCCCCTCTAGCCTACATTAGAACTCTATGGTTTCAATACACAAAGTGCAGCTGATATGCATTGTTAGACGAAGTTGAGCCAGCCAATCAGCTTCCATGTTTACATTCATATCAAGTGTTCATAATACTGTGCACACAGCCAAACGCCTGGAAAGCCCACTGGCGCGTACGCATAAACTCTGAAGGGAGCACGCTGCGCACGGCAGCTTTTCACGTCTTTGTTTAAAAAAGTGAAAAAACATTAAGTGCACAACTGTGGACGTCCATCTCTCGCAAGCTGTGCTCCAAGAAAATGCAATCCCTGGATGGGCAATCATCGCTGTTTGACAGTTACCAAGGAAACGGATGGAGTATTAGCGATCCGACAGCGAAGCCTTCCGAGTTGTACCTCGGAAGACAAATGGATGCGAGTTGTTTTGATGCGACTGCGCGGAAATGGAGATTACTACATGCACTCTCACAATCTTAAAAAAGAAGTCGGAAATAAATTGTATATGCGAGTAACAGTGACATTGGCTTTGTGTGTCTAGGCAGACATACTTGTGTAGGTGTGTGAAAGTGTGTGCACGTGCAAATGTGTGTTTGTGTGTGTGTAGATATTTGTGTGTGTGTGTGTGTGTAGATGTTTGTAGGTGTGTGCATAGATGTATGTGTTTATGTGTACATGTGTGTATCTCGATGTGTATGTACCTGTGTGTCTGTGTAAATATGTGTATGAGTGTGCATGTGCACATGCATGTATGTGTGTATGTGTGTGTGTGCGTGCATGTATGTGTGTATGTGTGAGTGTGTGTATGTGCATGTGTAAGTATGTGCATGTGTGTGTGTGTGTGTGTGTGTGTGTGTGTGTGTGTGTGTGTGTGTGTGTGTGTGTGTGTGTGTGTGTGTGTGTGTGTGTGTGTGTGTGTGTGTGTGTGTGTGTACAACCGCGGACGTACCTTCCAGGGGGGACAGTCCACGTTTTTAGATCTTAGGTCTGGGGGTATATAGAGAATGTCCGCATTTGGAGGTTGTGTACTGTAATGTATACGTTTGCAGTTGTCAGAAAAAGTTTTGTCCTCATTTATAGGTAAAAATTGCGTTGTGTGTCCTCGGTATTACCGTTATAAACACACACTCACACACACACAGATTCACTGACATTAAAAATTGTACGTCCTCGGTCGAAGGTGATTACACGTATGTGTGTGTGTGTGTGTGTGTGTGTGTGTGTGTGTGTGTGTGTGTACTGTATATGTTTCCTAATCTTATCATTGTGTGCTACTGGAATATCAGGACTGGAAATTATCTAACACCTTTCTGTTCTTGAAAATAAAAAGCATCAAATGCCTCCCGATTTTTTTTTTCATTGTTATCTTTCATCCAATACCCATTATCGTTATATTGGACAAAACCGAGTAGAAATGGTCCTTGAAATTATATATATGCTTCAAGTCGAGAAGGCTGGTTCAATTTGGAGATTCATAACAAAAAATTGCATTTTGAGGTCAGATTGATTATGTGTGATTTGTTCATGCAACAAACATGTAAGTTACATCAGTTTTGCATGAAAAAATACATTTACAGCATCATATTAACTCTTATTTAACATATTTTTCAGGATTTTCAACTAAGTGTAGCTCAAAGCTGGTATTATTATATTCCAAATTCAGTTAGGCTAGCATCCCATAGGCAAAAATCACGCATTTTATCAATTTTGAGACCTGCATTTTTCATTGTGTGTGTGTGTGTTTTGTGTGTACAACAGTCAAATATTTGAGAAGGAATGATCATTGATCAACAAAGTATGGAAGTATGATTGGTGGTTAATTGCATAATAAAGGGTGCACATGTTTATTCTTTTACTGAATTCACATTTTGTCTCTGCCTTTCCTCAAGTTTTCTTTTTATTTTTTGTATTTTTTTTTCATTTTCTATTCTTTTAATTGATTGACTGATTGATTTTATTTTTTATCTATTCTTTTAAATTTTATTATTATTATTTATTTTTTTTATTTACTTATTTATTTATTTTTCTTCTTCTTCTTCTTTCTTTTTTTTTTTTGGGGGGGGGGTAGGTATTTTTAGCATACTTAGTATAATTGTGTGTTACATATGTGCCACGGTTGAGATCCCCATTTTCAGCCCTAAATTTCAGTTCCAGAGCATCACAATTTCAGAAGCCACAGAAATTTTTTATTTTTTCAGCTCCACAGACCCCTAAATTTGCCATTCCTTGTAGTTGTACCAATGTATCCTAAATGGCCACTCCAGAGCCTCATACTTTCTTTTTGCTACTGATTTTAGCCTGGCCGTGCCACTTCCATGGTGGGGATTCTGGCCAGAGCATGCATTTTCAGCACTTTGAGCAGGAACTTCGCCGTGGCACACTTCCAAAGCATAGCATTTTGAGGTACTCTAAGGTCTGTAGCTCCAGTTCCAGAGACCCCTTTTTTTCGTTCAAGCCAGTTCCAGAGCCCCTGATTTTTTACTTTAGTGGGGCACATAGGTATCACATCATAAGTCAAGACCTGTCTTCACTGCCACCTCTCTATAGCAGCCAACCTGTCTATAGTTGCCACTAAAATGATTCCCCTGGAGAAATATGTGTTGCACAACCTGTCTATAGCAGCCACCTGTCTATAAAAGCCACGTTTTGTTTCCCTTCAGTGACCACTATAGACAGGTTTCACTGTACCTACAGTTGCTGCCTCATACCAGTGTTGTGATCTTCAGGTCTCGGTCTCGAGACCAAATTTTGGAGGTCTCGTTCTCGAAAACACAGATCTCAGTCTTGAACCTCAAAGTCTTGGTCTCGGTCTCAGAAGGAAAAAGTCTTGGTCTCGACACTCGAGGTCTCGGTCTCGATCTCAGTCTTGGAACAAATGGTCAAGGTCTTTGTCCCGGTCTCGAAATCAAGACTGAGACCATTACAGTGTTGTAATCTCTTGGTCTCGGTCTCGAGACCAAATTTTGATCTTGGAACAGATGGTCAAAGTGTTAGTCTCGGTCTCGAATTATGGTGGTGTGATTTCTCAGTTTTGGTCTCAAGACAAAATTTTGGAGGTCTCGGTCTTGAGACAAAATTATGGAGGTCTCGGTCTCGAAAAGAAAGATCTCGGTATTAAAACTCAAAGTCCCGGTCTCGGAAGGAAAAAGTCTCGGAGGTGCAAGTCTCGGTCTCGGTCTCAAAACAAATGGTCAAGGTCTTGGTCTCAGTCTCGAAATCGAGACCGAGACCACAACACTGCCTCATACACAAGAAGAAGAAGAGGGGCGTGTCAGGTATGGGGTGTGCGGAAAATATCGGTCGTGATGTTTCCTCCGTCTCACCTGCCCCGCTTTCAGAAAATTACGGACGGCACAATGCGGCGAGACACGTTCTGCATAATTTGAGTGACTACACTCCGAGCCGATTCCGGTTCTTTCTCTGCCTGCCCGGTCCCATCTAATGTAGTCATTCATCATACCATCAAATGTGCAATTAACGAAATATGCAGCAAATTCATGTTGATTCAGCGGCCACGGTTGACTACATTTATCAGCCTTGCATATTTGTGTGTGCATGTGTGTGTGTGTGTGTGTGTGTGTGTGTGTGTGTGTGTGTGTGTGTGTGTGTGTGTGTGTGTGTGTGTGTGTGGTGTGTGTGTGTGTGTGTGTGTGTGTGTGTGTGTGTGTGTGTGTGTGTATGTGTGTGTATGGGTGTGTGTATGGGTGTATGGGTGTGTGTATGGGTGTATGTCTGTGTATGTGTTAATGTTTACATGTGTGTCTGTCTGTCTGTTATTCTGACGACATGGTTAGTTTACCCTCATATTCCTCGCACTTAAACATTCATGTGTCACGCCGAGTTTCATCAAGGCTTGCCAAATTGAGGCAACAAGAACTTGTGACCAAATATAGACATGATCAAAAACACTGCTCAATTTGCAAGAAGGCCATGTTTTATGAGGTGCATATGTACGCTGCTGCATATAAAGCATTCATGATTAGAAAACTAGATCAGGTTTTGTCCCATGTATATCTACAGTTCTTTACACATGTGTTTTGCATCTACTATGTGTCTGTCTGTCTGTCTGTCTGTCTGTGTGTATGTATGTATATGTGTGTATATTCATATCCACTGAAGATGTAAAAGAAATTAATTTTATTCTTTTAATTCTCTCATTTCAATAATAATGATGATTATCATCATCGTCATCATCATTATCATCATTATCATCATTAATCGCCAGACCTACTTCTACTTCTTTCAATATTTCTACTTGTAGTAGTAGTAGTAGTAGTCAACCACTATTACTAGGTCTACTACTATTACTTCTACTATTATTACTTCTACTACTATTATTATTACTTTTACTACTGCCACTACTACTAATTATATTACTACTACTCCTACTACTACTACTACTACTACTACTACTACTACTACTTCTACTACTACTGCTTCAACATAACCTGAAAAGTTTGGTCATGGTGCAGAATGTAAAATTATAGGATATTATGAAACATAGGAAACATACTACTACTGTACTACTACTATTATTACTACTACTACTACTACTACTACTATTACTATTACTACTACTACTACTACTACTACTACTACTACTACTACTACTACTACTACTACTACTAAAGTATGTCGGTTTTCCGATATATCGTTTTTTAACGTTTTTTAATTTGTCGGTATTGTCGGTATTGCCATTCATAAAATAATATTATATCGGCTTTTTCCGATATCCTGTTTTTCTCCGATATTTTCTTCCATATATTGACAAAATAACAACATCCATTTACAATTCATAACTTTCCTTCAACAATAAACTGCCTCCGAAAGAGATATTTCTTTGATTATTCACGTGGAATTTGCCGATTGCGGGCTGCTTTTACATACATACATGTCGCATGTACCATCAATGTCGCAACTCAATTCCCGTCGACTCTAGCCATGCATTTGCGGCCTTTGTCCTTTCCTGTCATTTACCGTTGAGGGCGCATGTCCAGAAGACGGAAATAATAGCCGCCGACCGCGAATCTAGCGTGGCAATCTCACGTTTTTCTTTCGTGCGCGAGGGTGATATGCCGAGGAAAATTTCTTTTACAAAGACGTTATATCGTATTTTGGTGAGTCAAACAGTTTATTGTTGTTGATATTTATTACCAATGATAGAGGTATGTTCATATTAAAAATATTTTCACTGATACATCGTTTCAACTGTCCTACCGTCAGTCAATAATTGACTTCAGTCCCACACATTGCCATCGATGTTGTGTGTGTAGTGCTTACAGCATCGAGTTGTGCAGTTGGTAGAGTCGCGAGTCGCCCGCTACGGGCCGGTATACCGGGTTCTAACGGTATTTTTTCAGCGGTATCGGTATACCGAAAAATTATTATACTGACATTCTTTAACTACTACTACTACTATTACTACCACTACTCTACTACATAACCTGAAAAGTTTGGTCTTGGTGCAAGATGTAAAATTATAGGCAATTAAGAACTATAGGAACATAATATAAAAAAACAGATGGATGAATACAAATGTATTTCAAAGTATAAAAACAGTTTTCAGGAGATGACTGTTTTGAAGACTTTAAAGATCTGAGTATATTTCCCTACAGTTAGCTCCACACACAGGTATACATATCTATAATGAGTATTTATATAGATGTAAATGTTCTGCATAAAAGTATATCACAATAAATACAAGTATAGAGCTAAATAATATATATCAAACAGTTTCTGGTTACAGTAATAAGAATATTGAATTATTTCATTTGTCAGAAATATTAATCAATTCAATATGAACAGTTAGTCCACGATTATCCACACAACCTCCACCCAGTATAGAAGAAAAATCTTAGGAGGCGGCAAGGAGAATACAGTGTACAGGGCAATTACTACCAAAATTGCAAAACCAGCTGTTGGATATTAAACTGAAGGCCTTACCAGTTATACCCTCACTATCACTAATGAGCTACAGAATGCTTTTATTCCATGTTAAATACTCTTTTACAACACGGCTTATGCAATTACATACAGTGCCTATGCTGTAATAAAGATTCTTCATATTAAGACTTTTAGACTTGGCATATTTTTGAATCTACATTCTGATCAGTTTACTGTACATCTGTATAATTTGGCACACAGACAGACACACACACACACACATACATAATTATGTGGATTTGTTAACATGCTATATCTTAAAACCAAATCTCAACCCAAAACTTTGCATTCAAACATCACACAAAGTACATGTAGGTATGTTAAGAAAGCTTTCTCCAAGGCCCTGAAAATGTCGGAAGAACACCCATAATGAATAACAAGGAAGACAAGAATGAAATCTGAATGGATTAGTGAAATATTCCGGTGAAAGAAAAGGTACACAAAGGACGATGATTTAATGATGCTATCCACATCCAGGCAAGAAAAAAATAACTGAAACAATGATTATATACGACAAGAAGTTAGTTCCCTCTCTCTGCCTCATGATTAAAAATTAGTCAATAAATAATCATTTACAAATAATTCATGAACTTCCACCATCTCATGCATACAGAATTACACATCGATGTCTAACATACCATCAATATTTTAGCGTTCCAATGTTACGAAACCGACATTCATTTTCTCCCTGGTGTTAGTCGGATGTGAAGTTAGCGGCACTTAATCATTTTGGAACTGTTGTATGCGACTCTCACACCTACATGTAGGCCTGCAGTGTGCCGCCCACTGGAAAATTGGGGAGTCCCCATTTCCCTCTTGTAATCAACACGCTGAATTCCTCTTTACACCAAGATGATGATGTTAACCCGTTGCTTACGGGAACGGATGTCCCCAGTACAAAGTCTATGGGGATTTGCGGAATCTCGTAGTCAACGGGTTAAAGGAGAAGTTTCCCCCACACATGAATGTCGATTCAGTGGATTCAGAACGTTTTTAAAAATCCAACATTGAAAGTTTGAGCAAATTTGGTCAGCTAGTCAAGAGATACGATTATTCAAAAAGTTGAATAAATCTGTTTATTCAACTGGTTAAGTTTGTTAGTAATCTCAATTGGTTCAATGTTTATCACATGACATTTATTATTTTGAGCAACGCCCATGAATGTACTGAGCTGACTGGTTGGTACAGCATCATTATACAGGCGTGCATATCTCGAAAGTCCAATTTAGTCTCGCTCGGAAAAATAATCGTTTTCAAGATAACCTCGGGCCGGTAATTTGATGCAAGGACCTCCGCCCTGTCATTATTTGTTTAATATTGCCCTAAGTAGATAGCTATTCTATGATACCAGAACAACTCTCCATTGACTTTGTACATGAATTTTCCACACAAAAAAATGTGTTTTTCATGCAGGTGTGTGAGACCTACAATGAATCTATTTGCTTGTCTTTTAATAATTTGTTGCAAATTTCAACACCGTTTTAATAACTAGACATGCAATTTCATGGAGCAATACTTCTTAAAGCAACGGAAATTTCAATGCAATACCCACAAAAACTATCCGGGGGGGGGGGGGGGGGGGGGGCGGGTTGGGGGGCAATCAGACAACCCCGGGATGAAAAATATTACGGAATCATTCCAGATATTTTCCAATCTTAATGTTTCATTGATCTGTTTTGAGTTGATTGATTAATGAGGAGTTCTACTCATGGCTACATTAAAGGTATTGGTTAACATTTACCACAGTTAAAAAAATCTGAGCCACATGTGTGTCTTTGATGAGGTCTAAAAATGAAGCCCTGAAAAAATTGTATTTCAAAATGATTATTTAGTGCTATAAAAAAGTGAAAATCGTAAGTTGACCAGATTCACTTGCCCATTTCCTCCCATAGATTTACTGTGTGTACACCTAGGCTATTAAAACTCGCCCCGAGTTTTAATTGTTTATTCATTCATATCTTGCCATTGGCAGTGTAACTTTCCAAACTTTTGTATTCTAGGGTGTTTATTTGTCCATTTGAACACTACTATGTAGCTCAGATATCAAAGTTTGGCAATTTTTTAAATTGACGCTCCACAATGTTAGCCTATCACTTTAAGCAGTCAGTTTCAAGCACTTAGTGGTATCATACTAAATCTCAGAGCAATGTGCTGAATGCTTGCAAAATCTTTGTAAAATTTGCATAAATCACTATTTGGACACTGAACATGGGACATGATTCAATTTGGAGAATTCTACATGTATATCAGTACAAATATGAGAAATACCACTGTACAAAGTGTATGGTATATAAAAACATTCAAACATAACAATCCATCTTTGTAAGATGTTTTTGCTAAAAATAATCACTCCCTAAGAATTGAACAGTTTTTCCATTCATCCACAAACAAATCAATTATTTTGAGAATTTTTTTTCCCATCAATACACTATACTTCTTTCCTGCAACTGATTTTTCCTAAACATTTTTCTAACATGAATGCAATTTGTTTCCAATTGAGTACACTTCATTTTTTTTTTTTTTCATTTCTTCCTCAAGGGAGATGGTTGAATGATTTTCAGCATATTACTGAAAGGTACGTACGAGATGAGTTTTTATGTAAAACAAAATTTTAGAGGTAGGTCATTTATTTCAGGTTATCTACTGTTAACCCTAAGGTCTGTATACATGTATTAACAAGTCCTCAATTTTAGAGAAAGGCATCACATATCAGCTTACCCTTTACAAGTTAAAGATGTATATTGACATATCTTGGATGAAAAAGGCAACATGATTTTGTTTTATCATTTTGGATCATGCAGTCTGAATATTTACGTTACTCCAAAACAAGTAGATCATTGAACATGTTAAGAAGTGAATTTTGAGCAATTTAACAAAAAAAGTGGGTATACATGTAGTTACTTAGATTTTTGGAAGTACTTGTCATTTATCTTCAATTACAGAAAGATAATGCTGGAACCAAATCAGCTGCAAACAGGACAAAAAAGAAAGAGGTATCTTATGCAAAGTAAGTCTATATTTGTACATCTTCGTCTCAACTCAGAAGTCTTTTTTACGATCAATAAAAACTCTCCCAAACAAGGGCAAGATCTGTTTCTCTACAAACTACCTCATAATGTCCTCAGTGACAGAGTTATGACCTTGTGGTCCGTGAACCTTGACCCCCAAACCCATCAGAAGCTGAACTTCTTCTTCGATGAAAATAAATATCAATCACCTCTCATTTTTAGCAAAAAGTGGCATGGAAATATTACGAAGAGCAGTGTTCGGTTTCGCTTATCGCTGAGCTACTGTCTCAAATAGGCATGACCACTGATTATAATCAGCGACCCCTAACCTCCTTTTTTTCAAATAAACCAGGTCATTCTTGACTTTTTTGGAGAGCCAAGATGCAGCTACAGGTAAAGATAGCATATACTATTGCCTCTCCACATCTGGAGGTATTTACATGGGTCAGAAAGCGTGGAAATAGACCCCAAACCGGCCCTACCTATTCACAGATGAGTTGAGTCCACACCACAAAAGTTAAAAGGAAAATTTAAATCGGTGAAATGGTGTTAAAAGAAACATAAAAAGAATCGTTGAAATGGATAGGAAAAAACACACAGGAATGTGGAATACGATAGGAGGAAATATACCTTTTTGGGGGGTGAACTACGGGAAATCAGCTGCAACAAACCGCTTAGAGATCCAGGCCTGGAGATGAGGGAGAGAAATAAGAGATTCGGGAATTTCGGGGGAAAAAAGATGATATTCCCAAAGAACGGAAATAAGATATTGCAGGAGAAAATGGAAATAATAAAAACTGTTTTCATTTTATCAGATGAACACATTTGGTATGAATTTATTTTTTTTTTTGTAGTGAGGATAATCCAAGAGAAAATTCAATACACACACATTAAAAAAAAATAGTCTGAAGTCATAAAAAATTGATGATTTAATACAAAAGTCAAAATCTCCATTCAAAATGGGTAGGCTAAACTTCAAACTAAGGTTACTTTAAAACGATCATTCCCCAAGGTTTTTTTCCGACCTATTTTGTTATTGGAACTAGGTTAATTATGCCCATAGTTAATCCCTCTTCCCTGGAGACACTCATGTTTATCAAACAGAAATTTGGTTATTAAGTTTTCTTCTCCCCTCCTAAATCGCATGTTCTACAAACGTCAGATGGATTGATACTGCCAGATTGTCATAATTCCTCAAACAAGTTTGGAATAATTTCACCATGTAAACATGGTCATAATCTGATGTGGGAGCTGGGAGCTGAATTTAGACTCAAATCTTGATTGAATGTTGCACTTAATGTGGAAACTGCACAGTTTTGAAAATCAGATCACATTTTTTTTTTGTAAAGAAGTTTTGTAAATATGTAAATCAAGATGTGATTTCACAGAAAATTCTGTTGCACATCTGGGTTGGTGCGTTAAACTCAAAATGATGATTTAATTAGTGATTTAAATTGCAATTCAAATAAAAATATTTTTATTTTCTTTTGGAAAAATATTTTATTTGAATAAAAACAAATAAATAAATAACAAAATAGTCACATGACAAACATGGTAGGAAAAACCATGAAAAAAATAAAGATCTGATGGTTTCACATTTTTGCAGAAATAAAGCAAAAATCAATGGCTTAGGCCTAAGTGTTTAAAATGATGGATTAAACAAATTCTGTCAACTCAACCCCTTCTCCAAGTTATGAGGGCAATGTTTGGTGATTATTTTAAGAAAATGATTGAAATAAAAACAATCTGATTTAACTCAAATAAATCCACTTTTTTTCTGTTTTGAAAAAAATGCCAACCTTGCTATACATCATCCACTGATACATGTAGCAAAAAGGGCATAACTCAGTACCTGTTGAGAACCATTACTGTACAAATTCCATGGCATTAGCACCCTTCTGATTGTCAATGTGTATTGAGTTAACCCTAAAAAGCCCAAGCTATTTTCGGCTCTCCGTGGCCCAAGGGGGGGGGGGGCACATTGTGCCCCCCTTCCCTAAAATCTTTATTTTTTTGACAAATCACTCTCAAATTTGGCACACATGCAAAGCAACTCAAACTCTACAAAACGCACCCATCAAAATTTCTCAAGGTCACCACATGGGGGCGCTATTCACCATAATATAATGAAATACATATAAATATGGATTTTGTTGAATATTTCGAAGTTTTCGTCCTTAATATCCTTTGTATACACTCACACGTGATTAATTTGTCTATAAATGTACAAGATCACATATTTTAAGATAAAAAATAAGTATTTTGAGTAAACTTTGACTGTTTGGGCCTCATATTTTGTGTTACAATACATATAGTGGGAATGTAATGCGTATATGCACAAATTACTACATACTGTTTTTTGCATTAAAGAGTTAAAATAACCTGAATCAATGCATTTTTTTTTATCATTCTGGTAAACTTTTTTGATGGAATTGCACTTTGATACATAAAATCTTGTAATCTGATAATTTAAAATTGAAAATAAAGAAAAAAAAGCAAGAAATATGAATTTTCAATATTTTTTATTGTTTTTATTGTTTTGGCGCCATTTTACCCTTCAAAAATAAAGAAAAACAAAAGAAATGTATTGAATATGTTTTGAAATAGATGAAACATACGTTTCATGCCATATTTGAGTCAATAGATACGAAAAACAAGTGGCAGTAACTCTTCTACGTAGTAAAAATAGAAGAAAACACCAAAAAATGACACACATGACCTTCAAAATGTGGTTGCCATGGAAACACGATTTCACGGGTAACCCTAAACTATACACCAAAATGTTCGCCATAAAACTTTAGGAAAAGTCACCAAGTTTGATCAAATTTCGACAAAAATTGTGGACGTGGCGAAAAAAAAACTTGGTAGGGGGGGCACAATGTGCCCCCCTTGGGCTTTTTAGGGTTAATGCCCTTCTGATTCTCAACTGACAACATGTATTTTGGAACTGTCTAGTCAAGAATATAAATAATTAACAGAATCTTTACGTCACAGTCTGACTAAAACAGGGAAGGGGGCATGATTTGTTGATTAACATAATATTAACCCATTGCTTATGAGATTCTCTAACTGCCATAGATTTAATACATGCCATTGGCATGATATCCGGTTCCTGTACACAGTGGGTTAAAACTAAAGTCAGCACAAGTGTGAACCGGTCCTGGTATTTGGTCATGGCACAAACTCGTCTTTGTGCAATAGACCTGTACCCCGTTTACACATAGGGCCTACATGTGTGAACTAAGTCCTACGCTAACCACACTTTTTGGTGGATTCTCATAAGTAAATCCACAAGGCCACATTAATACATCAGAAATAGCAACATTACCAAATACAGGAAATATACAGGTGTAATAGATCAGTTTTTCACATCCTCTCCTCTAGAATCTGTCTAGACAGTGGGTTTCTTACTCCCATCATGTCTATGGGAAATTGATCCTACTAATCTTGTATCACTACTTCACAGAGCGATGCTGCTGAGCAAAAACACACTTGAAGTTTTAAAGGGGCATTCCAGACCCATAGCAAATTGCCTTGAATAGAAGCCGAAAAATCAAGGAAATATATCATTGAAAGTTTGAGAAAAATCAGAAAAATACAATTTTCAAAAATTCCAAAGATTATTACAAAATTGGCAATGCTGTGATATTGACTGTAAATAACTCAGCAACCTTCTGTTTGTTTTAAACACAAAATGTTACCAAATTTTTATTGTCTCTGAAGAAACTATTTCTACACTACAGTCTCTGTACTCCATGCATATTCAAACTAACACCTTTTACGTTACTACAGGAAGTAAGTTTGTTCAGGGATAAACACAGTATCCAAGAAAATTTAGAAGTTTGATGATATTTTGTGTGAAAAAACAAACAAACAGAAGGTTGCTCACAGTAAATATCACAATGTTGCCAATTTCATAATGATTACAAAATATTTCAAAAATTATAAAAGCTACATTTATATTTGACCGAACTTTATCAAACTTCTCATGATGTGTTTCGCTGATTTTTTTTTTTTTGTTTCTTTTCAAAATAACTTGCTATGAGCCTCGAATTCCCCTCTAAGAAACATAAGAAACAATAACTGCATTCATATCGTGGGAAACATCATTTTCCCAATACATATCGTCTGGGTAAAAAGCAGGTGCTGACAGCGATTCCATTCATCCTGAAATATATTGAGGTTTGGGTTTTTTTCATACAAACAGAATACTTAGATAGATTCAATTGTGATTTTTAAATCACTCTTACAACACGTCTCATATGTATTTGTAATGTTTCAGTCTGTCCTCAAATGATCTGGTCCATAGCTTTCCCCAAGTCAGGAACCATCTGGGAATCACCACTCAGAATATGCCATGCAGTCATGACCCATCTTAGAATCATCACTCAGAACATGCCACACAGCCATGACCCATCTTGGAATCATTACTCAGAACATGCCAGGCAGAACTTGTCTCCTGGCCAATGAAATGATCAGTTTGATTCTCGAGAATAGATGTCCGTAGGGCCCATTCAGGTCCTCTTTTTGAGCACACCGTTTCTGTACTTTACTGCACTAGAGGAGGCGCCTGAACGCTCCTAAAGCGAACGGTACAGTACTGTACTGCTCAAAAAGCATACCACGGCAGACCCCCTTCAAGGTAGTACATAGCATGCCAAGGAACACCACACTGTACTTCAACAAGCACCTGAATGCAAGTTTATGTAACTGGTCGCCCCTCCTTTCCCCCACTCTGTCTCAAGACAGGAATCAAAACTCTTGACAATGACAACTAGGAATACACTTGGGTTTTGGTCACATTCAAAAGAACTCATATTTTGGATTTTGGTGCAAATTTTTTTGTAATGGTGTCTTCAATCGGACAAATACACTGGAAAATGAAAAAATTGTAATTTAAAAGTTGAGTTTCATATCAAGCCGGCAAGTGGTGTGAAAAAAAAATCAACAAATTAGTAAAAGCCTTTCGGTATGTGTATATTCTTTTCTTCCCTGACTCTGAGCACGAATAAATATGTCATCATGCAAATAACAACAACAAACAGCTATGCTTCCCATGCACAAAATAAAAACAATTGTCATCATGCAATCAACAAGACACACCTGGGTTTGGAATGTTCTCTGCCCCAGACTCATAAACAAAACTTTAACCTGTGCAAAGTACACTAAACACCTGTGTTTGAAATGTGTAGATTCTCTAGTACCTAGACTCATTTATGCAATATAAACTGAACACCTGTATTTGGTATGTCGGTTTCTTTTTGCTACCTCCAGCATGAATACACAAGTGTAATTAGAATAAAAGGTCACAGATACCTTTATTTTGGAATATGTACGTGTGGTGTGATTAAGTATGTTTCAGTCATTTGATTCAAAACTCAACTTTTGAATTACAATTTTATCATATTCCCAGCGTGTATGTCCGTTTGAAAACACCAGTACAAAAAAAAATAAGACCAAAATCCAAAACGCGAGTAATTTTGAACGCGACACGACCCAAATGTTTAGTATAAGCCCCTACTCACTGTTCTTTGTCATTTTGCAGTCAAAGCAGAGAGTACACGTACCTTTGGATTGGGGTGGGGTGCCCGTGGGGCTGGGGGTGGGGATGTGGGGTGGGGTGTAGGAGGAATGGATTAACCTGCATGACTACTTCAGCAGTGGTATTACAGGTGTCACAAAATTTGCACGTCAACCAAATGGGAAGCACATTGTAAACACGGATTAAATGGATGCGTGAATGGGTTATGTGCTTCTCCTGGGTACTTTCGTAACTCCACGCTTCATTTTTTGAGGACTTCTTACGAGAACCACGAAAAATGACTGGAGTACATACCATCCAGTCACTGCTACTTGCACAGTTTCGGGTTACAAGCACTGTGAACTACATGGCAAAGTATTCAAACACATAGCAGGATAGCTCAATAGTACAATGACATGGTACTTCTGAAACACACCAGCCAGTGTCATTAACCCTTTGCACGCTAATGTTGCAATTTTGCACATTCGTACAATTAAATTTAACAATCATAATAATTACTTTTCTCCCTTACGTTTGTACTAGATAAGCTAGCAAGTGGCCATAATGCTTAAGCAACATCTATAAAATAATTACTAGTATCAGTGGTTTAATAAGGAAAGCAAGGTTTAAAGAAAATATCAAAATAACAATCATCATTATTATCCCCTCAGAATTAATTCAGCGTGTAAAGAGTTAAAGGAAATGGCAAGATTGGAAGTAGTCTTCAATTTAAGACACAACGCTTCCTGAATCAAATGTATTGTTTAAAGCCCCCCCCCCCCCACACCCTCCGGCCCTACAAAAAAAATGTAATACAGCTTGTCCCAGAAAAAATGTCCCTCTCGTAGACGACAGAATAATTACCAAAATCATGTTTTATACTAGATTAAGTTTACTCATTTAAAAAGCCCATTTAATATTGTAGTTGCTGTGAAAATTTCAAAGGTCTCGCTTCATTGGTTTTGAATACACAGGCTCTTATGCAACAGCAGTGCTTTCCAGCCCATTCCAAGTTTGCTAAAAAGAAATGCACAAAACGTGCATTATTCCATGCTTCACTATTATATCAATGACTGTGTTATTGTCGTTATTTGTAACTAAAGTCAAGTTCATTCACTTTTTAAAATGAAAACTAATCAAAATTCAGTTCCACTGGTCATGTTTGCTGTCATAGCATGTGTTCCATTTAAAGTTTGTCCTTCAATATCCAGCTTGTAAACCTGTATTGTTCTCCTGCACATCCTTCCACCTGATTACCATTCAGGTTGATGCATTGATGTAGCGCTGTAAACTTGGAATGGACTGAAAAGCACTGCTGCTACATAATGACTGTGTATTCAAAACCAATGAAGCAAGACCAATGACATTTTCACAGAAGTTAGAAAATAAAATGGGTTTTCTATATCTGAACACTAAATTCAGAATTATACTCGATTTTTAAAATAAATTTAGCAGTCGATCAGAGGGACATTTTTGGGGGGACACGCTGTTTGTGCAACTCTCGGGTATTTGTTGCTAAAAGAGAATTGATACGTACATGAAATGCCATGCAACAGTAAATGATCACGCAAAATAATTTGACAGTTGAAGCAATTTTAAAGTTTTAAGTGTATATGCTTTGCATAGAATGAATGATACATGTATCATGCAAACAGACTTGTACACAAAAGCACAACCTTGGAAGCTAACTGGTAGAATACTTTGAATCAGTTTCTTAATTTGGATGGGCACATTTGCACAAATAAATCCTTCTCAAACAACTGTGTTCAGTGATAATCTTAGGAATGAAATTTCCTGAGTTACAGTAGTACTTACAAAAGAATTTCTGCATAAACAGCCCCTTTAGAAAATCAAATTCCTCTCCAAATTCCAAAACAGAGATTTTTTTTTATTTGTTCAGGTATATAAGTAAGAACCTACAGCATAAAGTACACTTTAATTTCAATTCCAATTTCAATTTTATGTATTTCCACTTTCAAAAACAAAAACAAAATCAATACAATTTTTAGACAAAAACACAGATACAAGTGGTGGAGTCACATAAAGCTCTAAAAGGCTTTTTACAAATGACCCCTTTAACACTGGTATTATGATTCATGATTCATATATGACCTATGACCTTTGACTTTTACATGGGTCACCTTCCATGACCTTTGATAAATAGATTTCTCTCAAGGTTTCAAAGAAGAGTTATTTTGAAACACATTTAATATGTTTTTTTTTTTATTTATACAAGTATAAACCTACATGTAAGCACATACAGCATGTAGTACATTGCATACATGCACAATGATGTGCAAACTATGACCTTTGACCCTTACATTGTATTGCCCGTGGGTCGCCTGCCATGACCTTTAAAAACAATTTCTCTCCAAGTTCCAAATGGGAGAATCTGTTTCTTTTGATTTGTTCAGGTATAAATGTAATGAACATACAGCATGTAGTACGCTACTTGTGTAGGCGACTTATGACCTTTGACCCTCACCTTGTATTGCCTGCGGGTCACCTTCCATGACCTTTTGTAGTCTGTCGCGGACCTCCTTGACCCGCTCCTCCTGCCGTCTGATGTCTGCCTCCGTCACCAGGAACTTGAGGCAGGGGGGCTGGTCTGCGTTGAGGTACACGCCTGGATTCTTATCCAGATGGACCTGAATAGTAGATGATGAAAGGAAAAGAGAAAGAAGAAAAGAT
>JZLH01S0242782.1:111346-135431 GCA_001188425.1 Eucidaris tribuloides
AAAAAAAAAAAACATATGGAGACAGACAATAAATGTTAAGGGCCAAATTCCTCGTCCATACTGCTGCTTAAACTGGGCATATTCAAAGAAGCCCAACAGTAAGTAATGATTTATTCTGTTATAAACAAGACTAGAGAGGACCAGGTATCCAAATAAACACTGGAGTCCTTTCAGCGTCCTTTCAGCCACCGTGTTTATAGTAGACACATCACTAACTCCTGTTTCGGTACAAGAGCAGTTTTTCTCTCTGGCTAGCCAACCCCTGAGATCGCCCCTCACATCACTCAAATCCAGGTGCTCGTCTCTGAATCTACCCAGGCAAATGAAGGTGATCTCTCCCCCCCCTCCCCCCATTTTGTCATCCCATCTTTTCTCCATCCTCCTCCTCCACCCCCCCCCCCATTTTGTCATCCCATCTTCTCTCCATCCTCCTCACCTCACCCCCCCCCCCATCCCCACACCCACAGGAAAAACAGACTTGTCTTTTATGGAATATAATGTAAGCCTTGTCTGTAATCATAACTTTATATCCCTGCAAACCAAAGTAATAACTATACTTGGCAAAGTGCCCAAAATGGCTGGAAAGCTGGAAAAACATCCAATACAATGTATAATTTCAAATTCTGGGAGCCAGGGAAACATAAATTAATATGACTTCATAATTCATTGCACACTAACTGATTCCAAGGCTAGGGTTATCAAAACTCTGAGTACATCATGTACACATAAATATGTAGCTGTAAATCTGATAATGAAAAGTATAATGTTTATCAAATAGGCCTTCATGTTTACAATAATTATTCTATTTGGCTGTATTCAACTTGCTAATTTTATGTAATGTCCATAAATAGTACGACTTCATTTTAATTGAAAATACAAAAATACCATCACCACTTTTTCAACATAATGCAGGTGTCTTTATTTCCTTTTTCAAATAGGATATCACTACAAGTGCCTTAGCAGGACTTAGACCAGGACTTCTAGATGTCATATTATTATGATTTGTCTATGCTATTGAACATTCTAAATCGGACCAGTTCCGGATCAGACTCCTGAGTCCAGCAGAAATGTGGGGGTTCCCCCCATCTCTTATTCTTACAACCATGATTTACCACTTGTTTTTAGATAAGTTTACATACATATATTTTCGCGATTTTGTTTCAAGATCAGAATTTGTAACAGTTTATTTTTGTGATTTTATCTTTTTTTCATCCCCTTTGATATCAAGAAGTTATCATTTTTGCGGATGTGAAATTCATTTAAAAAAAACCCACTAAATATTTTGCTTACGTCTGTGATGTCTCACCAGAAAAATTTTGCACTTAACTTTGCTGAAGAATTTTTACAATTTTATTATATTTTTCATGAAAAATTGAAATTTATTCTCATTGTTTCCCAGGCATGTGAGGGCAAACATATAGGCCTATATGCATGTTTTTTTAACAAGGTGTTTATTTAAGTTGCTTTGTTGCTACCCCAGAAAATTAAAACTTGTGAAACGTAATATTTACAGTTAACGGAGAGTTGTTCTGGTATGACACACTAAGAGCGATATACAGATTTATTCAATTTCTTTGAACAGATATCTTAAATGGCTTTATCAAATCACACTTTCATTGTTGGATTTATAAAAATGTATTTGATTCACTGAATCCTCATTAATGTTGGGGGGGGGGTTCTCCTTTAAAGCCCAAGTATAGTTTGTGTAAATGGTAAAAAATGACATTTTTTGCAGTTATGTTTTTAGATAGACCTATATGATCTATTAATATTGCTTCCTCTGGAACTCTCCTATTTTTTAGTAATTACTCAAATTCTCAAAATGTCAAATTTTCAGTGGGTCTGATGTTGTTTTCTGATGTCTGGAATGACAAGAGAATATTTTGTGAAAGATTGACAAAAAAAGAGTTGTCTGATGGACTAAAACTACACTAGGGTTATACAATGTACAAGATGAGAACTAGGCAGCATAGTACATACTGCATGTTTGTCACTACCAGCAGTCCCAGTACACATACTACTCCTCCAGATTCTCATCCCTCACTTATTTACCTCTTCTCAATCAACAAGTCTCATCTTTTACAGCAGACAGTGACCTTTTGACCCCCAAGATAGGTTGACTACCCTCCTGATACTCTCTCTCATACTTCATACAAGACCATAAACAGGACATAACTGTATCTCCTGTTTTTAGGGCATATTCCCTCAGTGGGACCAAAGAGAACTGGGACCATGTTCACATGACGACCAAAACATGATTGCTATTTGTGATTGCAATCGTTGAAGACTCTAATTACAATACTTTTACATGTACCTGTGTGAAAGCAAACAAAAATTATGATTGCAATTTAAATCACAAAATTCAAACTCTGCTACTGCTCAAGAGGTATTTTCTTAATCATGATACTCCCAAATCACATTGCATTTTACTAGTGCGAATGCCTTGACCTTGAAAACATGATTTTAGAGCAAAGCTTATGTGACTAACCTTTCATCCACTAGCACACAATTCAATGCACTCCTAGTCTAAGTTTTAGACTGTTCTCCTTTTTTACCTAAATCCTACATGTATAAGGCAGTATTAGTACATAAACTTAGACTAGGTGTGGGTCTGGACACTTAGACCACATGTAGCTTCTCGCAGCTCGCTTCGCTTGGGATTGGGGTAAATTAAAGAGCAGTCTATGACTTAAACTAATGCACTCCCGACTTACAAACACATGCCCTGTACATCCACAGCCATGGTTGATAGGCAGGGAGTTTAAAAAACAGGAGGAAAAAAAACCCACATACTAATTATAATGTTTCTGTCCCTCACACCTCATCTCTCATAGTCTATTGCTTATTTTTCAGTTCAATTCACTCTGGTTGGGCATTTAATTGCATGTCTAGTGGTAACCTGGAAAGAAACCAGAACCTCAACCAACAACATTAATTGCCTAGTGAAATGATACTGGTGATTCTTTATTTATCTCGCATGAGTAGAGAAGGGCTGACCTGGTGAGAATTCTTCCAGTGACAGAACTCTATACACTTCAGAGCTGGAGAATGATCAAATCATCCTTGAATTAAAGAAACATTCTTAGTGACATTAATTCTTTCATGAATATATTATCCCCCCCCCCTTTACAACCATTTCTACATTTTAACTAATTAACAGTTTGACTGTATACATGTAGACCTAATTGGTTTGTGAACTGTTTTTTTACGTTAATGTCTAACTGGGGGGCTTCAAGCATGCCTAACAAAACACTGACATTTCAATGCACCAGACTCATTGCATACCCCTTTGAAGTGTCTTTTCTTCATTTTTCGGAAGCCCCCCCCCCCCACCCCCTCCCAGTATGGCTGACATAAACTCCAGTGTTCTGAAACCGAACTTGTCTACTGCCAAGTAAGAAAACAATCTTTTGTGCTGGACTTGATCAACATCATTGGGTGTGGTTTCAACCTGGATGTACAAGTGTGTGAAATAGTACATACATGACCTTTGACCCCCACTCCCCCACATTTAACATGCACATCACTACAGGACATCTAGCATCCAAGTTTGGTTACACATGGGCTAAATGGTTGCAATTTTGCAAAGTTGCCAACCTCACTATAAACTTGCAGGTACATGTCGGCTGTATATCAGCAGTTGACCTCATTTGAACTTTGACCAACATAAATGACCTTTGACACCAAATAACACTGAGGTCCCTGTAAAGCATCTATCATCCGAAGTTTATGGGCTAATTGCTGCAAAATTACCAACCCCAACACAAATTAGTAAATTTTAACAGTTGACCTCAATGACATACATACATAACCTTTGACCTGCAAATAACACTGAGGTCCCTATAAGGCACCTACAATACCATCCAAGTTTGGTTACAAAAGTTTAAATGGCCGTAAAGGTGTTCAAGTTTCATAAGCGTTACAGACGGACTGACGGATGCCGACAAGGATCCTCACTCCAGCTCCACCTCAGGGCTCGACAGAAATGCGACCCTGACATGTGACTTCGGTTCAGTATAACAAGTGGAATTAATTTTAAAGTCAAATGCTCAATTTTAATTTGCAAATGTTTTCAAATGAAATGGAAACATGCCTCAGAATAACTCGGAACAAGTTTGATTGTCATCAATACCTGAATGAGATGTTACCGTGAATATTCACAGAGGAATTGAACACTCAGAAAATCTTGCACGTACACTGTAACCTCAGATATCCCATACAGGTGTGTGCAAAAAAAAGCAAGGTTACAATGAGACAAATGGGTCTTTTGCAATTAATCCCCTGGATCTCCTTGGCAAACGAAAATGTATGATGCTTGTGGGATTTTGCATTTATGGATTTCAGGTGGTTAGAAATTATTCATTCATATTTGATCATGAAATGGTTGTAAACTGTTTTTTAGTGGAATGTCATCATGAAAGTGGAACTTTTTAGATTTATCAATTTCACCAACAAAAACATTAATCCTAAAATATTTGATAATAAAAATTCACCATCATATCAATTTGGATAATTTTAAGATATTGGGCGACTCTCCTTAGCTCAGTATTTATATGTTGTGACAATCCCCCACCCCCCCCAATTGGTTTGCTATGATGCAGAAATTTTTCGGGGGGGGAGACCCTTCAATATTTAAATACTGAATCTGTTTTCTTATCTAATAATCTGTACAACACACAGTGTAATTGGAACAATCCTTCTATTTTTTTTGGGGGGGGGGGGAGTAAACCTATCCCCCCCCATTCCTACTCTCCACCCTGCGTACAAGCCATGGCAGGCTCACATATCCTTGGTAAGAAAACATATCAATTCTAAGTTCTCCTGCCCTCTATGTAGTTCACAATGGAACGTGCCAATCGGTTTAGGTTTCACGAATGAGCTATAATCTTCCGGTTTATTCGCTCATGACGCAACCGGAAAATGTACTTATTCCACTATAATTTTGGCTTACTTTAGGCATTAAGGCCAAGGCTCCGATCACTAGACTTGCTCCGCTTCCGGGCAATAAAAACTTCTGTCGGCCAGTAAAAAAAAGCAGGAATTAGGATTAACTTGCCCGATGGGGCAAGTAAAAGTGTGATAGTCTTGTGCAGAATAGTGGTAAAATTTTCATTAAGTTTTCTTTAAATTGATATATCACACTTTTTTTGCAACCCCCACAATTATACTATGAAATTCCAATGCTTCCAAAAGGTCTTAGTGTTTGATATTAGTGAGAAATAATACTGCTTAAATCCTTTTCATTGATTTTCGGGCAAGTAAACTCTTCTTTCGGGCAAGTGAAAATCTGTATGTCATACTTTCACTTGCCCAAAGGGCAAGTACATTAAAAAGTTAGTGTGGAGCCCTGTTAAAGGCATCCAATAACAATATTTCTATTTTAAACAATGTGAGCTACATGATTCCCCATGCTACTAGTGTCTTTGATAAGGTTTAAAAATGAAGTCCTGAAAAGATAACATTTCAAAATGATCATTAAGTGCTTTGAAGAAGTGAAAATCATTGAGAGACCATTCTAGTTTTCCCCCATAGAATGCTGTGTAGCAGAATTTTCATCGGCCGAGAATAAATCATGTGCCAGTTTTTATCTGTACAGTGACAGCATAACTGTCTGAACTTTTGTGTTCCATGGTGTTTATTTCTCCATTCAAACACTGCCAGATATGATATGTCAGATAGTAAAGTTTGACAATTTTTTAACGGGTCTTCCACAGTGTTATTAGGGTGACATGATTGGGAAAAGTCAAAAATGCCTAAAGAATCATATTGGATGAAAATATACCATTACCAATATACATGTATGTACTAACTAAAGTATCTTGACTGGAAGGATTTGTCTTGAGTTTGTTTACTTGAGAAAAAATAAGTATGTATTTTCCAGTATGAACCTGATAAAAATTCAACCCATAGAACACAACAAGTTTGCCTGTAGTATCAATTTCTGATAGTAATTGTAGGGACAGTGATTTTCCGTGATAACGGAATACGGACGGAATTTCCGGAAATCACAACTTGAAACAGAAAATGAGTTTTCAAACGGAAATCATGGAAAACCTCTTTTTTCTCCAAATTTTTACTTTTTGAAAGGAAAAAACATGAAATTCAGAACAAAAATTAGAAAAAGTTAACACAAAAATACAAAAACAGCGAGAAATATTAGTTTCAAGTTTTATATAAACGGAATTGTCATGTATACAAAGTCTATGGTGAAACGGAATTTCCATTTTTCAGACAAGTTGAAACGGAATTCCAGATTTTTGGAAACGGAGAATCACTGTCGCTATAATTGTAGAAGAAGAAGGAAACATTTGACTGTAAAAGTCTGGTAACATTGTGTTATACTGTACATTGAGGACTGCATCTAATTTTGTCATTCTGCAAAGGCAATATTCTTGGGTTTTTTCAGGGGAGAGGAACTCACCAAGTGTCAAAAGGTAATGCAAGTTTCAATGTTACTACACTTAGAGATCACAGGTTTGTTCAATGAAGAAAAACTTCACATAAAACATGAACAAAATAAGGTTTGTTCAAATCCCTTTTTCCAGAATAAACTGGAATCCAACACTAAACATACATGTATCATGCATTTTTGATACCACATTGAACAATTTTTTGGGGTGTAGTGTCACATTCAAGCAGCTTTAACTTTTTACAAATGAATACAATTTGGAATTTTAAAAAAAAGTTTGCAGAAGTAGATAAAAGTACACTCTTTCTAAAAATGTAATATTTAGATCCTACTTGAATATTGTAAAGATTGTTGTTATGATAAATTTTGGAAATTTTATACACATAAGTATAAAACCATAGATAACATGTGAAAACTCGTGTGCAAAGTCAATGAAGAGTTGTTCCAGCATGACCTCATAGATTTAAGCAGAATTGCTATCTACTGAAAACAATACACAGATTTGTTAAATTTTTTTTTTATCCAAGATATTTAATGACCTAACCAAATTTGCTCAAACTTTGGATGTTGGATTTCTGAGAATGTTTTCAGTTCACTGAATTCTCATCAACGAACGGGGGAAATAGTCTTTTAACTCTCACATATAAACTTTGAACCACACATTATTATTCCCTGGTGAAATTTCCACATATATATGTACTTGAGAATGAGAGACCAAAATGTTCCAGTGAATTATTAGCTGGAACATGTCGGAGCCATGGCTAAATGACTTGTACACCATCTAAAAAGACTACATTCATCGCGATTTGTCAGCACTATTGCACAAAATCAATGGCGGCTTTCGTCGAAATTACCTCGCTGCATTTCGCGATTCTGACACCTACACAGAACAATTCCGTTACAGCTGCAAATCGATGCCTGCGCATGTATCTTTAAATGGCCAGATAAGGCATCATTTACGCGGAATTTACGCTATCCATCATTGAGCTTGCATAAGCGTGGATGAATGCTTACTGCAAAGACAATTATGACTCGGTAGATGACAACACGAGCATGACGGATGGTAGCCATAGTGAGAAATGGAAGAACACGCTCATGAAATGAACTCGGTCGACAGTATGGCTCAGGGAGTTTGGATTACCCAGGTTCGTTTTGTGGCCAGTCAAAATACAGACACACCCACACACATACTCTCACACAAACATCAACACTAGTACATGTAGTACAGGAAACTTGATATCCTCATATTTTAAAGAGATATTTACTCGGCTTTTTTAGTTTTTTTCTCTTTTTGCTCCAGATTTTGGGTGGAAGAAAAGTTTATTTACAGCTCGACAGCTGCACTGAGAACATGAATACATGTCACTAAATAATGTACATGCTACATGTAGATATTTCTCGATGGTTTAATTTTCACAAATTTCGCGAGTCTGTACAAAGTGAAAGCAAATGCAATAAAATCCAGAAATAAACTCCTGTGAATTCCATTTTTAAAGTGAAATTGCAGAAATATATATGAATACAAAATACAGCATATACAGTGTATACAGTATATCAACATATTAAACTCAATGTCTGAATGTGACTACATGTATGTGCATGTATGTGTACATGTGTGTGTGTGTGTTTGTGTGTGTGTGTATGTGTATATATAAGTGTGTGTGTGTGTGTGTGTGTGTGTGTGTGTGTGTGTGTGTGTGTGTGTGTGTGTGTGTGTGTGTGTGTGTGTGTGTGTGTGTGTGTGTGTGTGTGTGTGTGTGTGTGTGTGTGTGTGTGTGTGTATGTCTCTGTGTGTATTGTGTGCATGTGTGTGTTCCTGTGTCTGTATGTCTACATGCTTATATTGTGAGGGGTTAGGAGTTACTATTAAACCTTCATTTTAGACCTCTAGATTGGTGGGAAAAAACAATTAAGAGCAATGAGCAAATAATATTAGGAAGTGCAAATGGCAATGAAAATTAATCAATATACCATTGATGCAACAATGGTTAATAACAGACAATCTTCTCTGTAAAACTCATCAATGCCATTTTGACTGACTGTGGAAACACTATGTACTACACTTCTTCCTCCGTCCACACCCCTTTTTTATTTTCCCATAATTCTGATCATAGTGCCACAGATTGAATACACGATGTTAGCATGTAGATGGAAGCATTTGTGTGTATTTGTGGGTGGTGTTATGTGTTGTATAGTGTTGTCGCCTGTGTGTTAGTGTGGTTGTTGTGTATTGTGCTGTGTGTGGTATGTATTGTGCATGTGTCAGTGTGTTGTTTGATGTGTGTTCATGTGTTCATGTGTTGAAATTGTGTGTTAGTTGTGTGATGCATACAATCATTTGATTTCAGTAATTGTCATTTAAATGCAAATTTGTTTCCATCTCAAGTGAAAGGCATCTTTCCCCGCATCCTCATATCGAGTTCCATGCATTCATGAAGGAGGGACATTACATTAACAAGGCACCGAGTACATGAAATTTTGTGAATGACACCTCAAGTACGGACGCTCCAGAAAGATCTGGATTTTATCATCCGACATTCTATTTATAGTTTTATGAGTAATCATGACTACTACTACTACTAGTAGCTTTTTCCCTTCCTCTCTCCATCTCTCACTCTCTGTCGATCCTCATGAATTATTCATGATTAACGGACGCTTTTCATTGAGTGATGGGATCTCGGGCAGGTTCTCTCCCCGATTCCTGTACATATTTGACGAGGAGTGGAGTCGCATGTCCCTATAATTCATGAATAATTCATGAAATTGTCAATTGGGTTTTTCTCCACCTGTCAAAATCGGACACATCACCCTGGGCTGGGTCAAAGGTCAAATGCATCCCAGTCTAGAACCAAGCCAATCCTCCTCCACCCCACCCCCACTTTTTTTTATGTACACTTCAATTTTCAGTCTCCCCAATTTGCCAATTTGCAAACAGCCTGATACATGTAGATGACCTGATTTCTTTGTATTTACTTAATATTTGGGGAGCCAAAATTCTTAGCAGTCAATACCTGACTCAGTGTGTGCACATATCCTCTACCAGTAGAGCAATAAGAGGGTGTCCTCACTTAATACTGTGAAATTAGATCACATGTCTTGAAATCTCTTCATTGGCTACCAGTCTCCAAGAGAATCACTTACAAAATTTTATTGATCACGTATAAAACCCTTCACTCTTGCAATCCACAATATCTTAGTAATATCCTCCAGATTCGTAATCCTGCCAGATACCTACGTTCAACCTCAAAACTCCAATTGGTAGTACCAAAAACAAAAACAAACTGGGGGGATAGAGCATTCCAGAACATATTTGTGAATCACCTTCAGTAGAAATCTTCAAAAAGAGACTAAAATCATAATTGTTTAACTTGTAAGAATATAATTATAGTACAATTACAAATTATGTCATGTAAATTGAAATTTTATGTAATTATATAAATTATGTCCTTGGCTTGATTTTGTTTGAGATGTGTTATTGTTTAATGAACATTGTATACAGCGCCTTGAGCACTCTTTGAGTGGATATGTGCGCAATATAAATGCCCATTGGCTTTGATTTTCAGACTATTTCATCGCTTGTCCAGCAGAAGCGCCCTAGCATATGTTCCCGGCAGAAGGGCCTTAGCACTAAATTATCTCTAAGTTGAAAACCATTGGCTTTTTTCACATAAAATCAAAGAATGTGATATATTTAGATCCTTCTGTCAGATTTTTAAGTGCAAAAATCAAATACGGCAATATTTCTCAAATTAGAAAAAATAGGCCCTTCTACCGGGAATATTATGCTAGAGCCCTTCTGCTGGACAAGCAACTATTTGACTTCCCAGAAACTGATGAGTGGGGTGCTCCCAAAAACCAGCCTGATTGACAAGACTTTTTTACACATTTGTCTCAAGCTTAGAGGCTGTGATTCACATTCCCACAAAAGTGGACAAGTACATTAAGACAGAAAAACAAGACAGCTAAAATAAAGACAGATAGTAAGAAAGACACTCATGCACACATTAATGAATGATTAAATGAATAAATAGATAGATAACCAAATACATTGTCAGTTGTCCGGCAGAAGGGCCCGAGCATGTTCCCAGCAGAAGGGCCTTAACAGTCAATTTTCTCTAATTTGAAAAATATTACCTTATTTGATATTTGTACTTAACAGACTGACAGAAGGATCTAAAAATATCACACTAATTTGATTTCATGTGAAAACAAACCCAATGGTTTTCAAATTACAGACAATTTAGTATTAAGGCCCTTTTGCCGGGAACATATGCTGGGCCCTTCTGCCCGATGACCGATGACATCAACTTACGTAGATAACCGCAGCATACCTCCATGCAGTACAGTTTTGTTTCAAATTTTGTGCTTATTTTTTGTAAATTTCGACTGAACTTCATCTACTGAAGATGATGAACTACTCTACACACTGAATATTTCACCACGGTTTTATTTTTGCAAATTTTGCAACTGAATAACTGCCAAAATTTTTTCCTCCAATATTTACCTGTATGAAGTAAAAGTAAATAAAAAATGACACAAGAATAAACTCTCATTAATTTCTTATCTTGAAGCAAAATCATGAATTTACATTTTCCCAAAATATATGGTAGACAGTGTACAGTCTGATGTATCCAGAAACTAGTTGACAGACTTTTTCTACACAATAAAATGTGCCCCAACCCTCCTCCATTTTACTGCATGATCACAAACTTTCATGGTACTGGCTCAGACCTAATATTTCTGCCTTATACTGAATTCACGTGTAAACAGCACCAAATGCTGTTTTTCAGAACTGAAGTGATTTCCGAACTAAAGAAAACAGGATATATAGGCGTCTTAGGTACTGGATGATACATGTACCTGAATCAAGCATAACCGGTTTCTTTGTCCCAACTCCTGAATAATTCATGTTCCCAACTCATGAATAATTCATGACCTGTCAATCAAACGTGAACAAGAAGTTGTCGACCAGTACCTTATGTTTTTACAATGTAGGTAATGCACACATGATTTGTCATTCTCCTATCGGAGCAATTAATTTGAAGAAGCGCATGTATGCTAATGTGCATCCCAGTACACTGAAATGTGCTGCATTTTGCATTAGTTGTGTGTGCACATTATGTATGACTAACTACTAGTACATGTATGCACTGTAGTTACTGTACTCTTCATCTCACTAAAACAATGAAGAATTAATGAACTGTTAATTAACGATGTAGTGCACTTCATACATACTTTCAATGTGTAGTCAGTGGCTTAAAACCCATTGGTGTCTCTGAAATAACATTTACATTACACAGAAATGGAATCTTGGTTTATTACTTTAATGTGAGTCATTATATATCATGCAAAAGGAGAACGGTTAACGTCACCATAAGGTCTTTCTTCAATTAAAATTGATAATGGTACACCTTTGACTATGGTAAAGTTGTAATAAGCATTGGGATTAACTAATAATGCAAATGTAAATTCAGTTTAACTTCACATTTTCTTATAAATATTCATAAGACAAAGTGTAGTTAAATTGAAACTACATTCATTATTTAACAGATTACGAGAAATTATGGATATAGTATAATTTTATTGAATCATGGATAACTTTTTTAATCTTCCTTTTCTGCATCAAACATTTCAAAAGTCAAACAATCAGAATTTTTTCAGCTACATGTACCTGATAGTCTTAAATAAATAATACAATCATTATAAAACTAAGACAATTATTTAGACTATAGTAGTGACCACATGAAAAATTAGTGTTTTCTTCTGAAAAATCACATTTCAAGTTTCAAACTCTAATATTATATTGTTCATACACTGTACAATTGTAAAATACACATGCGCACACACACACACACACACACACACACATACATGTAGTGTGTCCTGTGGGGACCTACATATTTTTTACCGCACAAGTGGGGACGTGTGTGTGCGATGTTATACACTCGAAATTGTGAACTTAATCCACTAACCGGGGCCCTTTTCGGACAAACTAAACACAAAATGTGAGCATAACCCACTAACTGGGGACACTACCGTACCCCTACACACAAAACTGGAGTTTAACAGACCCAAAGGGGACTTTTTCCAAAATACGTTTTTACTACCGGTACATGAAATTGCTTAAAATGTGATGAGGAATTGATTGGCATGGGAACCGGGGACGTCCCCGGTTCTCAAATGTCCCCGGTTTTGCAGTTAAAAACACATAATTGTCCCTGAAAGTCTGTGTTTACATGTTCACACACACACACACACACACACACACACACACACACAAACATTTTATACAGTAGTTCATTTCCCTACAAGTATGCAATACTAACTCATGTTTATTCAGTCTGACATCAGTGCTATGACTAACTTACAATCTACCTAAGATTACAAATAACAATCCTAGGTCAATGAAACAGACTATGTGAGGCACATCATATTGTCCACTTTTAATTGTTTGAAATATACTCAAGCTGTAATCAAAATGATATTTAATTGTCAATCTAAACACCTCTAGTCAAAGCCTTTTATGATTTACAGGTTTCACATCACCATTTTGGCCAAAACTCAAGCAAAAATATGACTAATATATTCTGATAACAAGTAAAAAAAACATGATTCTCAGTAAAACTGTAAAATGATCATGTGGCAATTATTCTTGCACAAGAGATGGAGAAATCATATCTCAGTTTCCAATCATTAGAAACAAAGTCCAACAAGCACACTGGTGGCTATTTATAAGTCTACAACTGGAGATCCCTCATCTTACACAAGAATTCACAAAATTTATGCCTTTTCTAAATAATTCAAAAATACATGTAATGGTCTGGTGAAAACAGAAACAATTTCTGACAAGATGGTAACTCACATTGAAAAAAATATTTATACAAATAAAATATCTTCACCTAGTTTTCATATGACTCCATACAGCATAAGGTGTTTACATGTTCTAATCATTGTTTATATCACTTTTAGGCTTTCCCTTTTATATACATGTAGTGCAATCTAAAAGATACTGGTATCATATAGTTTTTATGTTTTAATCAATCTGTTTATTTATTTCAAAATGCAGGCCCTATAACCTAACTGGCAACAAAAATATCAATTTCAATGACCATATCAAATTATATTAATATCAAATTTCGCATTCTGCTCGCATCTTTTATTGTGCCTTTGTGACTTTTATCAAGAGACGACTTAAAGACTTGGGCCTAAATAAACGCTTTATTTATGAATGCAGATGGCACGAAGACATAGTACAAATAAAAATATCCACTTCGCTTCTCCCAGGCACCCCGTATTTATGAGTCTTGTCAACAAATTGAGCACGCCGCGAGAATCTGCATGCATGTACGCAAAGTAATTATGCCCGCAGTCCTGCCACGCGAGGTAGCGAGAAAGCACTCATTCATTCAAGCATGCTGTATAAATAATAGGGCTTGCATTACGCGTACTTGTGCGGACGAAGGTGAAAAAAAATATTGGCGAGCGAGTCAAAAATAGACGAGAGCCAAGCCACATGTGGATTGCCGGGAATAGAAGGAGGGGAAAAAAAATTATGTGTAAGATCTGACAAAAGCATGACTCACAACTAGATGGGGTGATTTGATCTAATCATGCCTTATATGGAATACTCTTACGATAATTGTGTGCCGCGTCTGAAATTGGACTGACTCGAGCGAGGGACGCACGGCGGGGAGGAGCAAAAGACGTGGATGAAGACGAGAGGATGAAAAACTGACGGGGGGGGGGGGGGGGGTTAGCGAAGGAAGCGGAAAAGAGGAATGAGCGATGTAGCCAGAGGAGGAGAGAGGACAGAATGAAATGGACGTCGGGAGATGAATTGTTGGCGGGTACGGCGTCGGTGGAATATCACCAATTCCTTATTTGTCTCCACCACAAATGGATGAAAAGCGTGTCAATTAAATAAGCTCGGTTTTCAGCGATACTCAGTGACTCACGGCCAGAGACTGTAGTAGTAGGAGACAATGCGAAAAGACTCCGCACAATGTAATGCACTTATAGGATTGAAAGGGACTTAGGGTTTTCGAGTAATAGTCCTGCCAAGGGAAGAAAATCAACATTATTGAGAGGCGGGGACTGCGCAGGATAAAGTGACATAATTACTGAATTCATTATACTCGGATGGGGAACGGTATGACAAATTGACCTTGAGTTTAAGATGAATTTTCACCATAAGTTGCATTATTTGATTTAGAATAGTTGGAATGAAATATGCACCTAAGTGCTGCATGGTGAGACCAAATTTCATAATCTTCATCGAGCAAATTTTTGTAAACAGAATTTTTATGAGACTTTGACTGTTTTCACAAAGCAGCCGAATCATGCCTGCAAACATTATTTCCCTGGTTGTCTGGTAGAATGGGCCCTAGCATATGTTCCCGACAGAAGAGCATTAACAATAAATTCTCTCTAATTTGAGAAATATTGCCTTACTTGATACTTGCACTTAACAGATTGACAGAAAAATTTGAAAATATCACACTGCTTTGATTTCATGTGAAAATGGTCAATGGTTTTCAAGTAAGAGACAATTTAATGTTAAGGCCCTTCTGCAGCGAACATACGATAGGGCCCTTCTGCCGGACAACCGACCAATTGCAATAGCCGCAATTAGAGTTACCAACCATAAATGTACATACTGTACGAGACAAAAGCCTTCACGGACATTACGATTAGAATACAAAATTCAATTGAAGCATGGTCCTATTTCTGAGTACACCGACTATCAACCACACACCAGATGGATCACGTGGTTGCGACACACTTGAACACATGCCGTAGAGCGTGCAGTATTCCAGCGAAAATTAATGAAAGGTCACAGACATGTATGCTCCACCTCAAATTATGTTTTATAGCTGTTCACACTGTAAGGAAAACATGGCATGATTTGGAAGGATCATGATTAGAAAACACTTCTGGAACACGATTTTAATTTCATGATTTGATTTCAAATCATGATTCCAGTTTGCTTTCAAATGGGTAAAAATACAATGATTAAAGTGATCGGCAATTGCACACATTTGCAATCAATTTTTAATCACCATGTGAAAACGGTCTTTGTGAAATTCAGTTTTCAACCACATTAGATGGAGAACTTCAGGCTCTTTTTTCACATATGCCTCGCATTCCAAGATATCTGTAGAGCATTTTGGAAAATTGTCCCTTCAGCAGTCAGTTAAAATCTGACAGGGCACTCAAACCATTTAGTGCAATTATTCAAAGCACATTCAGCATTCAAAACATTGTCCCGGCTAGATGACGACTTTTACTTTGAACTGAAAAGAATTACTTATCCTGCCCCTCAATTTAAAAAAAAAATGATCCAACAGTGTAAACATTCACACACAATCTTTATTTCTCAGAAAAAATAGATTTCATGAAATTTACTTTTTCATATGGGAAAAATGAACAAGAAAAATATTTCAGGAAATATGTTTTTTTCTCTAAATTAAAAGAATTTTTAAATCAGCCAATGCAAACACCTTGGCAACTCCAATACACAAACAAAAACGAACAAAAAATGCTTACAAATATTCATTTGATTTTGTCAGATTGAAATGGCATCAATTTGCTCAATTGTGCAAATTAATTCATTTGGAAAAATGTTGCCATTGTACAAGCAATTCTTCTTTTTCTTCCTTCCTCCAAAGTAGTACAGTCCACAATCTGGTGTAGGCCCTATACTCCTGATACTATGTTTGTTTTATAGTTTCATCATTGAAGTAAACATGTAAATAATCCATCCAAGGCCCACATGCCATCATATAACATTTTATAGAGCTGAAAACTACAGTGTCAAAAAAAAATTTGCAAGTGAAAAGCACCCTCTTTGGCCATTAGAAAACACAGCAGTGACATGATGCTTACAGCAACTTCAAGAGCACAGTCTTTGCTTTCAATGCTATTTGTTTTGTTCAATTTGCCTAGAGCCTGTCCAGAGTAAAATAATCACTACAAATTTGCTTTTTCATCAAATCGGCAACATACTGGAATAGTCTATTACATATAAAGGGTAATGGGTATTGAAAGATGTGTCAAACATTTGTGTAATTAATTAATTATTTATTGGGGAAATTTTTAAGATCTTATTTTTCTTGTGAAATGTAAGATTAGAAATAATTTTTGATTGAATGAATTTCACTTTTAAACGACATACAAAAGAAAAACACGTCCGTACAATATGTTTCTCAATTAGTTCAATACATCACCCACCAACAAAGTGGAACAACCCAAAGCCTCATCAGAACAACAGCCGTTGCCAATTTGAGAAGTTTAATGAATATTCTAGTTAAATGTCATTTAAATATTCATAACAAAATAAATATTAATTGTAGCACCCTGTTCATTGAATAGCTGATATTTTTCTCTACTTTAGCATATTCATTAGATCGGGTAAATGCAGCCACATCCCAAGATAAAAAGGCAAACCACAAATATGTGGTCTTAGTATTGAATGGGTTAAGTTTAATCTTGAGATATATTTAGTTAACAATGAAAGGGCAAAATCACAATCATGCCACTTTTACTACAGTCAATGATAGCATCAGGCCCTCTTACCTCGTAAAAGTGTTACAATGTGATTTTACCCTTTAATTGTTCCCTAAACACATCTCGAGAATGAAATAATCAAATTGAACAAAACAAACAGCATTCGAAAGCTTAAACTATACCCTTGACATCGATGTAAGCGTCAGTCAGAACAAAATTTTCCAATTGCCAAAGAGGGCACTTTTGTCTTGCACAATTTTTGGGGAGACACATTGTAGTAGAATTTTACTGCAGACTTTCTCAAGAATCTCTTTAATGCATTGACACCATGAAAGCTGGGACACAGAATTCCCATTCTCAAACACAAGTACAATGCACCATTAACCGTCAACAGGTGAGCGCTGCGCAATCATCATCCCCACCCCGAAATCCTTACGAGACGACTCTCTCCCCGAGTGGTTACAGATGAAGAAAACACAGCTTGCACATCTCTCCTATAATGCCCCGGCCTGAGGGCGTCCCGTTTCTAGGCCGCGAAATGTAAATGAAAGCCATGCCCCGACAGTTTCCATCTCAAATGTTCACTCTCAATCCAGGAATGCAAAAAAAAATAGAGTGCACACCTGGCATACAAACTACCTGTACCGGTGGAATAAGTGCGCTGAAATATTACGTGTAGCTACTACAGTACGCGAGAGTGACAAGATCGTTGATTCAAGGGGCTACTGGGGGCTGCAGGTAAATGCGCAAATCGCGGAACTCTACACCTGTCAGTCATACTGAAGATTGAGTGATTTGGCGAAATCACACTTAATATACATGAACGCAGTCATTTGCAGTGCCATAGAAGAGATATAATTGAATTAGAGAGGAGAGGGTACACACATTTATTGGCATGTTTTTGACATGTACTTGTAACATTTCCGGGGAAACGCAAGGAGGATTGAGTGACGAGTGACGGCTGTCATTTCAATTTCCTGATAGAACATGAACAAGTGGTTTCACGACACATGGTTTACATCTACCTTGGTGAATTGAGCAGAATGTAAAATTATATAAATCTGTATGCCTTCTCTGTGTGAACTACACAGAATATAACAAGAGCCCAGGGCGGGCACGGACGCTCCCTGAGGTCTCCGCAAACTCTCTATGGCTACCGCATGAAAAAACATCAGTTATAACACAATTTTGGCCTTGGAGCCTGTATCTAGGCACGCACGAGCCAAATGAACGCATTGAAAAACTTTCATCCCCTTAGCCATAGCATGATTTGGCAAGTTAAATTTAAATCTACATCCGTTTTTATAAAAACAAGGCACAGCCCTAGTAATGTATCTTTAACATTTGACCTTTGACCTACTTATGTGACTTGACCCCAAATAACATTGAGGTCCCTGTGACGCATCTACGCCACCCAGTTTGGTTACAATGGGCTCTGTGTTAGAAAGTTACCAAGGTTCGGGCCCTTTGGAGCCTCGCCCATGGCCCCCGGGGGGGGGGGGGGGGCCTGGTGTAGCCCTTGCAGGAACCTCTTTCCCCTCCCCCTGAGGATCATTCCCAACCCAAGTATTGCGTCATAAATCCCATTGATGTGATATTGTTTGGATTTAGAGAAGATGCAATACCAACGCAGGAAGAAACTTGACTTCATTTGACCTTTGACCTACATATGTTGACGCTCTTGACCCTAAATAAATGTCATATGAGGTCCCTTTAACACATCTACCACCCAAGTTAGTTACAAATGGACCTATGGGTTAGAAAAGTTAACCTAAATTTGGGCCCTTTATGCGGCCCATGCCCCATGGACCCCCAGTGGGCGCTGAGTGTAGCATATCCAGGAACCCTCTTTCGCCCTCCCCGCAGGATCATTCCCACCAAGTTGGTCCAAACCATGATAGTGAATGTGAATTATATCAAATAGCCCTACGCCCAAACTATATTTGCCCCCCATTGGCGGCAAACAGGGCACCCTGGGCATTGCTCATGAGGAACAATTAATTCAGGCACATATAGAGGTATCTACACACAAAGTGGCTGTACTAACTATTCTGGAACTAGAGAAGAAGAGATGTTTGAAAACTACCTACTTTTGGCACCTTTAGAGGCCCTGCCAGCTGGGCCCCCTGGGCCAGGTGGACCAGTTGAGGAGGCATTGAATCACCTAACCCCTAAGGATCATTCCTGCCAAGTTTGGGCTAAATCCAATCATGCATTTGGAAAAAGAAGCTGAAAATGTGTAAAAGTTTACGCACGACGCACAACGCACGACGAACGACGCATGATGCACGACGCACGACGGACAAAAAGCGATCGCAATAGCTCACTTGAGCCTTTGGCTCAGGTGAGCTAAAAACATACCGAACTGACTGCACTCTCTCATGGTTGGTATGATTCAAATGGCATAATTACGCACAAAAACCTCCCCCAAATCACCTCAACATTCGAACAGACAGATAGACACAGACACACAAACATAAATAGGCTATATATACACACGTATACAGACATTTGTACACACACATATAAGCACATACACACATAAAGTACACACACACACACACATACACACTCACTCACATACATACATACACACACAAACACACACACACACACACACACACACACACATACACACACACACACACACAAATTGAATGATTAATCATTTTAATTATAATGTACTATGTCAGTTTGATATAAGAAGTACATGTCATTGATATGATTTACAACACTGATAAACAATGAATCCAGCTAAATTTATTCATTTATTTATTTATTATATCCTCACCTGCATCAAAGCTTCTTTCCTAGGGAAAGCATTTACTGACAAAGACTGGCAATCAAGACTACATTTGAACTGTTGAGCAGGGGAGATTAAAAGGATGAATAGAGACATCTTTCCATTTATCTAAATATCTATTACAGCCTAAACTGGACAAAATAAGTGAACATTACTAAATTTTAATTATTACACAACAATTCTTTACATCTTCTGTTTGTTCATTGCTCATAACCACCCCCTCCCCCCCCCCCACTAAAGAAGAAAAAATATGAAAGTAGAACATTGTATTTATAAATAAATCAAATGATCAAATTATGTTTGCTCTTGGTTTGACCATGTTATGTATTATCACCAGTGGTGTGGTGATACACAAAACCCCAAGTGACTGTGTACATGTACGTAAAAGCTGTGGAGGCTCTTAACAGTATATCACAGTCTAACCGTGGATGCAATTAGTCTGATTTGCTAATGAGCTTCTATGATTAGCGTCAAGTAATTACATCTCGGCTCAATACCCAGAAAACAGACTTGAAGGGCAACAATCTGTTCTGTTTGCATGTAGGCAGTTAATCTACTGTACTTTGCATGCCTAAAAAAATTAACATTGTGTAAGTAACAATGGTAATATAAACGAGAAAATATCATTTTTTAGCAAAATATTTAAGAGCCGGAAACTTAGTTTTGTTCGAATTGCAGTGATATACTGTAAAAGTGGATATTTTCGCGCGATTATTTTTCGCGCTGGCAGAGTTTGGTGAAGTTTCGCATGTTTTTAATTTCACGGACAGGTGAAGTGAGGTACGCAACCACATGGGACAGAACCCCACCACAGTAGATAACCACGCATACACTCACTGTCCAAACCAAGCTCAAACATCAAACAAGAACAGCAAAATAGAATGAAAAAGAACATTCACATGCTTTTATTTTCGCACTATTATCGGCAAGGGCGAAATGCGCGAAAATTTCCACACCACAAAATATTCCATGTTTACAGTAATTGATTTATTGATTGACTTATCATTTATTTCAGGGTTCATACACTAGCACATTTTCAAAATTCCCTGACTTTTCCATGACTTTCCAGAGCAGAAAACTCTAAATTCCATGACCATTTTTACATATTTAAAGCTTGTAAAAAATACATCATCACAATACCAGCAAGCTCCCAATCAAGGGTCATTTTTAAAATATCATGAATAAATGATTTTCCCTGACTTTCCGAAAGAAATAGATAATTCCCTGACTTTCCCTGACTTTTTGCTTCTGCAAAAAGTATTTTCAAATTCCCTGACTCATATGAACCCTGTATTTTCTATTTAATTATGCTTCCTTTGTTTTTGTTTTTTATACTTTAATAATACTTCATCTTATCATTTTACATATACTTATTCATTTCATATTTACTTATTTACGGAATTCATAAACTAAATGTTTCATTATTTTTAGTAACTTATCAACTTCATATTTCTTTTTCTATTTTGTTTGGTTCATTCATTATTTACTTATTACTCTATTTTGTTACAACAAATTTTCGTAACAAATATAGAGTACAGCACATACACGTGAACACAACACCACATGAGCACATAGCTGGGGTATAAATAGTAATACCACGACCTCAAAATACTGAGAAACAGGTTCTGCTAAGCCTTCATTATAATAGACAACAGCCCCCACAGACCTCCTGTAATCGGCTATATTGTAATTAATCAATATTGATTAGTTTAGGACATCTCAGTGACTTAATGTAGAAAAGGCTGTTTGTGTTTCATTGCCACATCCAACAAACACTATTGATTTTGTCGTGGTGGTTGGCGGTAATAATTACCAACTGTTGTTGATTGAGCAACTGACATACTGTGGCTACATCTACGTGATAATTGGCACCCCTCCCCTTCCCCCACTCCCCTTTCCCCCACCCCCTTCCCCCACCATTTTTTCAGAGAGGTTATGCAAGCCAAATATGTCTCTGTTTGATGAAAAGTGTCACACATTTGTCTGTTGCTGTTCATGACAGCAATTTTGTCATATCATGGCAAAATTTCTCATTGAGGAATTTGACATTTCATGTTAAAGACACTATATAACACTGGTGGAAGGACTCCGTTTTAATAAAATTGTCGAACTTTGCTATCTGACCATATGCTGACAGTGTTGAATGACGAAATAATAACGTAGCAACACAAAAGTTTGACAAGTTATTCTGTCACTAGTAAATATGTGCAGATACAAATGGCACATTAATTTACTATCAGCCGATAGGAAATTCTGCAACACAGCAATCTATGGGGGAAAGCTGGAATGGTCTCTCAAAGATTTTCACTGTTTTAAAGTACTTAATGTTCATTTTAAATTGCAATTTTTTCAGGGCTCCATTTTTAGACAATATCAGAGACACTGGTAGCATGAGGAATCATGTAGCTCAGATTTTTTAAACTGCAAACATTGTTATACAGTGTCTTTAAGTGAGGAAAATATGTCCTAAAATGTTACCCAAAAGTGAACAAGATGTGTATGAAATATTGTAAAATGGCCTTCAGTTAACTTAGATACAAAATTTAATCATTATTTTGTTCACTGTACTTCATTTACTGTATTTGGTTCTGAAGCTTGATTGTAAAACATCAAATGTGTGTTGTCTGTCTAGAAGTGCTTGTCCCATTTCATGTGTCATTGATGATGGCTTGACATAACAAGCAGGCTTGTGCAGAATTGTGATAAAATTTCATGAAGTCCTCTAAATCATCTTTAAATTAATACATCACACCTTTTTGCAATCCCCAGTAAAAAATAAACTTCCAATGCCATTAAAAAATGGCCTTTTTGGTTAAAATTTGTGAGAAATAATAATGTTTTATTAATTCAAATATTTTTCTCGGGCAGGTACATTTTTCTTTTGGGCAAGCAAGTATCTTAAAGGGATAAATTTACTTTCCCACAAGACAACTGAATAAAAAAGTAACGGTGGAGCCGTGACTCAACAAACAGCTCATGACTCTTAAAGGTTTGAAAATATATGGAAATGGTAGATATATTATGTTTTTTACGGTAGACAGCATCTAAATGGTTAACCCGTTGGAGACTAAGTACGAGTTAACTCGTGTTGGGGTCTATGGAAAATATGTGTTATAGTGAAATCATATCGTCTCCAATGGGTTAATATCATGACTATTTCTGAGACTTGCAAGATACCCTGAGTGACATTTACCTGGAATGTCGCACATTCATAGTGACTACTCCGTAATGTAACAGACAAGCTCATTATGCAAATTCCTCGGCTTTACAGACAGAGAAATGTACGCGCATCTAATGAAATTGCCACGCGCCGTTGCATTCACACATGATAGGTACATTTCATGCATAACTTGGTGATGCCGATGATTGCTAGCTACAGTACAGTCAGGCATGGCTGGATCAGTGGATGAACTTTTTACCCCACTCCGGCGGATGACGGAGTCTACACCAGCCAAGGTTCTTATTGACTTTAAATTAACATACATGATTGCAGTATCACAAACACTGCTGTAGTTGACTTTAAAGGGCAGTGACATGATTGGGAGAAGTAAAAAGTGCCTCGAGATACCAACGTATACACCAGCCGGAGTGTATCTCCTGGCTGGAAGGATTTGTCTTGAACTTGTTTACTTAAGGAGAATCAAGGATGAACTCACCAGTACTATATTACTCTTGTGCCCCGATAGAATTAATCCAAGAGAAAGCTACACAACAAATTTGCCTGTCACAGCGGATACTGTCGGCAGTTCTTTTAAAATGAGTCACCATTTGACCACAAAATTTTCACAGCAGAATCCTTGCATAGTTTACTTGATTGCAGAATATTTTCCCCAAGTTGAAGACTACATGTACCTCCAATCATGCTATTTACCTTTAATTTTCTTTTCCACATGTAGCATTTGGTATTCTTAAAGGCTGTGTTTTTTTTTTCCTCAGATTTGATCCAACCAAAGGTACATAAAATGCACCACACAATTTTTTTTCCTTAGTTTTTGAAATGTAAAGGATGAATCATTTGAAATTGGGCCATTGGCTCATGTTCAGGGTTCCTGCACCTTTTACAAAAATAAATTCCATGACTTTTCCATGACTTTTTCATGTTAAATTTTAGAAATCCAGGACCTTTTTGGTACAGCAGCTTTATGAAAATGTATGTGGTTAGTTAGTCTCGCTCCCAGACCGTCTGTAGGGACAGTGATTTTCCGTTTTACCGGTAAATTAAACGGAAAATCCATTTTGTTCCTGTACTTTTCATGTAAAAATTCATAGAATTCACCTTTGCAAAACGGAATATATGTTTTTGCTGTGCACATTTTCAATGACAAAACGGAATTTCCATTTTTAGATCGAGTTGAAACGGAATTACA
>JZLH01S0242804.1:14971-25501 GCA_001188425.1 Eucidaris tribuloides
CCGGCTAATCAGTATGATGTGTGTGGTGTCTTGTATCTTCGGCTGTTCAGCGGTGGCGCGTGTGTGTTTGGATTGGTGGTTGGTGATGTGATTTAAAGGTGAATGGTGGTGGGTTGGATGGTGAACGGTAGGCTCGTTACTGCCACTCGTGTAGTGGTGATGTGGTAGTCAGTGATAGTGTGTGGTGAATGCGTGGTACAGAGTATGGGGGCGAGGTGATGGTGCTACGTCAACGGGTAATCCGTGGCTGGTGGCCTGATCGCGGTCGGTAGTTAAGTGATCGTGCCGTCAGTCCGCGTCGCATCGGTGGTAGCTGGCTGATAGGTGGGATAGGTGATAGGTGGTCCACGTACCGCTAGACCTCGCGTACGCCCTGCACCTCGGTGGTGGTGGTGGTCGGATGACGGTGAAGGTGGGACGTAGTGATGGTGTGGTGGTGGATTGGTGGTAGTGATGATGGTGGGGAGGTGATGGTGGTAGTGGTCGATGCGGGGCAATGGTGACTGTGGTAGCTCAGTGATGGTGGTGGGATGGTGCGTGGCTGGTGTGGCTAGACGTGATCGATGGACGTAGTGTTTTTTTATGGTGGTGCGTCGGTGAATGGTGGTAAGTGGTCGAGGATGAATGGGGCTAGTCAGTGATAGCTGGTGATCGGTGGTGGGCTGGTGATGGTGATGACGCGGAGAGTAGTGACTGGTGGTGAGTGCGGGGTGGATGGTGGTGTTGGTGATGTGGCTAGTAGCAAGTGGTCGTGGCACCAACATATGATGTTTTGGTGTTCGGCTCGTCTGCGTCCGCTCGTGCGTAGTCGTGGTGGTGTCGGTAAGTGGTGCGTGCCGTGCACGGCCGCTGGTGCGCCTGAGTCGTACGCAATGAAGCAGACCGCACAGGCATTTCCTTTTTAACGGCACCAGCCAAGTAAACACGTATTATGCACTCCACACAGAAGCGACCGACCGAATCATGTCGTTTGGACATCCGAAGACAAACAAACAAACAAAACCGCCAACCACTGCGCCCACAATTAAAATGAGAAAGGAAGAGGAAAGAAAACTGAAAATAAGGGTATGGATGAGGGGCGGTCGATTGATGGTGGGGCTGGGGCAACGTATGCATCCTATGAAAATATGGGGAACATATTTAGTTCCCCCGACCACCCAACCAATACGCCACTACAATACATTCATAAAACATAGCAGGGATAACGTTCTTAAAAAGCCGGCGCGGGAATCTAGACACCTTAAACATCACCGACCCATCCTTACTAACTTATCTCCTCGCGCTTCCGGCTCGTCGAAAAATTTAATTAGACTATGTCTAAGTCTTTTGGACCCCCCCCGCTCCCTCCAAAGGAACGAAAAAAAACAACTGAATGCACCGCACCTAGATGAAGATGTTGATCATATATGTTCTCAGTATCCAGCCATCCAGTCACGCGAACCGGCGAAGGCGACATGGACCACACACGACCAAAATACATGCCAGATTCTTCTTTTTTTCTTCTTCTTTTTTTTTTTTTCTGGGCGGGCGCGGGCCCGCGGGGCGGCCCAACGGCAAACGACACTTCGTTGTCGCTCTCTTTACAGACAGCTACGGCCAGTCACGAGAATATAACGCAAAGAACTACGACATCAGGGTAAAATTAATCTCAAGTTAACTCAATCAGTGTTATATATCGGGGTTGACTGATCACCGTGGTAAATTTGACCCCGTTTAGAGTAAATATCTTACATGTGGTATTTTTTAAAACGTTCACTTGAAACACCAAAGTGCTAAGCTGAACACCGGAGCTGTCAGACTGTCACAACCGCAGCAAATCCAGGTCGTGTCAATCTAATAGCGCCCTACATGTTTTCAAGTTTAGTGATGTTTATCTAAAAATAGAATGTGACAAACGACAAGGCTTGTAGGAAGGATGACTTGAAAAGTTTCATTTTCTACTAAAAAAAACGGTTGGCATGGCAACGTCAAATAATCACTAAGTTCTTCCGAGTAAAGCGGTACCACGTCTGTATAGAGGCAAGGGCAATGACACGATAATTATGCCAAATATTGCCGAGTCTGTGTCGCATTTTCACGGACACCTCATCGACCAATAGTATTGTTGAAAGTTCAACTTTGCATATACAAATATTTGTGTACTTTTCCGTTAACTCAATTTGGTATACGTTTCGAGACATAGGCGTATATCCAGGGGTGATTTAGGGTGTTAAAACACCCCCTTTCGGGAAAATGCATCCTCTCTTGGCAAAAGAGGGTGTTTACAATCTTTAAAACTGAGCGACATTTCGACCGTAAATGTATATCAGGAAGTGAACATTTTTGTGGTTGTTCAGTTGTGAAATTCATGAAAATAATCTATAACCACTGTGAAATATTCACCATACACTTTTGCACTGTAAGATTACTCGTCACAATTTTCAGAGGAAGAAAGCAATTGAAGAGTATAGAAATAGAAGTACTGAAGTCACATAATACTACTTTTGAAAAACAAAGGCTCAAAGTTTCCAAATTTGTTTACAGATCACAATTGTTTGAGTTGTACATCCAAACTTGGTGAAGTTATTATTAAAATTCAATGTGCAGTTGTCCGCAAAAATTGAAAACGAGAAGAGCTGTGTGCGTGTGTGTTGCTGGGCATTGGTAGCATCTCGAGTCCATGCATAATAGACATTATGCAAAGATTAGCTGAAATATAACTACCCTTGTTGAAGAACACAATAATGATTATAATACATTACATACCACTGATAGAACAAACCACCGAATTTACAGGATCGGTAATTAGAATCAAAATTGAACTGTAATGATAGTAAGATATAATGAATTGAAGTACTCACCCATGCCGCCGGATATAGCAAAGAAGTTCTCTCGTAAGAAAGTCGCAATTTTGGCAAGATTTAATTGTAAAGTACCGTAAGATAAAGTCCGGTATATTTTTGCCTTGAACTGGTCTGGTATACCGTCAGATTATCACCGAAGGCTGGAATATATTATATTCAAATTCGCATTTCGAAACGCATTTATATGATTATTGACTTTGGGTGGACAAATTACCGGAAATAAAACCAATGTCCTGTCTTTTCTTTCCCAAAAATGGAAAAAAGAAAGGTGTCTGCGACTATTAAAAGTAGAAGGTTCATTGATGACGAGCAGACTTAGCTAAAAAGGAAAACTGAACGATTCATTTAGTTTGGCGATTATTAGGCGTAGTTTGGGCGTGCAACGGGTTGCCAGGTAAAGTTTTCGCCTAGTTGAAACAAAGCAGCGTAAGAATTTCAGGAATATTTCATTGCATACAGTGTATATTATATACGCAACATGGTGTTTTAACTAAAGCACATAGTTCACGTAATAGGTTGGAGCGATCCATCACGTGTGAATTAAAACGGAAGTATAAATAGGATGAACTGATAATTATCACCGACATTTTAATTAGAATTGGACTTGGACGCATAGGCTGACTTGATGTGCAACTGTTGGTGGTGCGATGATGGTAGTGTGTGTGGTTTTGGTGGTGGTAGTAGTGGCGGTGTGTTTGGCGTTGAGACGTTGAGTGTTTGTATCGGTGTTGGCGTGGATGATGGTAGTAGTGATGGTGGTGGTGGTGATGTGGTATAGTGATGTGGGGATGGTTGATGGTGCTGGTGGTAATGGTGGTATAAGTGGTGCCGGTGGAGGCTGATGGTGGTAATAATGGGTGGTGGTAGTGATGGTGTAGTAGTGGTGGCGGTGGAGGGAGTGGTAAGTAGTGATCGTGGTAGAGTGATGGTGGTAGTTAGTGCTGGTGGTGGTGGTGATGGTGGTAGGTAGTGATGGTGGTGGTGTGAGGGTGGGGATGGTGATGGGTGTGGTTGGGATGGTGGTGGTGGGATGGTGATGGTGGTAGTAGTAGATCGAGGTGATGGTGATTGGTGGTAGTAGTAATCGGTGGTGGTTGGTGATGGGTGAGTGTTGATGGTGGTGGTGGTGTTGACGTGGTAGTAGTGATTCGTGTAAGTGTGATGGTGGTGAGTGATATTGGAGGTGGTGAGTGTAGTAGTGATGTGGGATGGTGATGGTGGTTGGTGGTGTGATGGTGGGTGTAGTTAGTGACGGTGGTTGGTGGTGATGGTGATAGTAGTTGATGGTGGTGTTTGTATTGGTGTTAGCGGTGGTGGTGTGGTTTGGATTGGTGTTGGTGATGATTTAGTGATGGTGGTGGTGGTGTTGACGTGGTAGGTAGTGATCGTGGTAGGGTGAATCGGTGGTAGTAGTGATAGTGGTGGTGTGACTGTGTTAGTAGTGATGGTGGGGATGGTGATGGTGGTGGTGGTAATGGTGGTAGTAGTGTGTGGCGGTGGTGGTGACGGTGGTAGTAGTGATCGTGTTACGGTGGTGGTGGTGTTTGGATTTGGTGTTGTGATGGATTTAGTGGATGTGTGGTGGTGGTGGTGCGGGGTGGTAAGTAGTGATGCGTGGTAATGGTGATGGTGGTAGTAGTGATATTGTGGTGGTGATGGTGGTCAGTAGTGATGGTGGGGAGTGGTGATGGTGGTGGTGGTAATGGTGGTAGTAGTGGTGGCGGGGAGTGATGGTGTAATAGTGGGGTGGTGGTTATTGGTGTGTAGTAGTGGTTGGCGGTGAGTGACGGTGGTAGGTAGTTGATCGTGGTAGTGTTATGGTGGTAGTAGTGAGTGGTGGTGGTGGTGATGATGGGTAGTAGTGATGGTGTGGTGGTGATGGTGATATGAGTGGTGGTGATGGTGGTGTTTGTATGTGGTGTTAGCGTGGTGGTGGTGTTTGGATGGTGTTGGCGGGTGGAGGTGACGGTGGTAGTAGGTGATCGTGGTAAGTGGGATGGTGGTATTAGTGTATGGTGCGTGTGGTGATTGGGTGATAGTAAGTGATGGTGGTGGTGGGGTGTGGTGATGGTGGTAGTGGTGATGGTGGGATGGTGATGGTGGTATATGAATCGTGGTGTGGTGAATGGTGGTAGTAGTGATCTTGGTAGTGTGATGTGTATAATTGATGGTGGTGGTGTGGTGATGGTGGTAGTGTGATGGTGCGGATGGTGAATGGTGTTAGTAGTAATCGTGGTGGTGGTGATGGTGTAGTAGTGATTCGTGGTAGTGGTGAATTGGTGGTAGTGGTATGTTGGGATGGTGGATTGGTGTAGTAGGTACACGTGGTGTGGTGATGTGTAGTAGTTGATCGTGTAGTGGTGATCGGTGGTAGTGTGATGGTGGGGATGTGATGGTGGTAGTAGTGATGGTCAGTGGATGGTGGTGGTGTGGGTGGTGATGGTGATGGTGGGGAGTAGTGATTGGTGGTGGGTGATGTGGTGAGTGTGATGGTGGGGAATGGTGATGGTGGTAGATGGTGATGGTGGGATGGTGATGTGGTATAGTGATGGTGGTGATGGTGGTGGTGGTGGTGGTGAATGGTGATGGATGGGAGTAGTGATGGTGGGTGGTGGTGATTGGTGCGTAGTGGTGATGGTGATGGTGGTAGTAGTGATGGTGGTGATGTGTGGTGTGGTGGTGATGGTTGATGGTGGGAGTAGTGATGGTGGTGATGGTGGGGGTGGTGGTGGTGAATGGTGGTAGTAGAAGGTGGTGGCACCACATGTGTTGGTGTTGGTGTTGTGTGTGTGGTGATGGTGGTGTGGTGGTAGCTGGTGGTGGTGATGGCGGTGGTGGTGATGGTAGCAATGGAAGAGACGACAGGGTTTTTTTCAAGGAAAATGCAAGTTAAACAGTCTATGCATCAAAGAGCGACCGAATATGTCCGTTTGAGCTGAAAGAAAACAAAAAAAAACCCGAATATGGGCCTACAATTAAATGAGAAAAGGAAGGGAAAGAAAACTGAAAATAGAGGGGATGATGAGGGGCGTCGATCGTGGGTGGGGCTGGGGCAGTTGCTACTATGAAAATTGGGGACATATTTGTTCCCCCCCCCCAAAAAAAATAGACAACTAGAATAATTCCATAAAACATAATGGCCAGGGAATATCGTTTTAAAAGCAGGGCAGCGGAATTAGACAACTTAAACATACAGCATTTATAATTATTCGTCGCGCTTGGCTCGTCGAAAATTTATAGATATGTTTTACTTTTGCACTCCCCCCCCTCCCTCCCAAACAAAAAAAAATGAATCACCCGCACCTAGATGAGATTTTCATGTATATTCTAGTATCAGATTCATACGGATACCCCGGGAAGGGACATGAAAAAGAAAAAATACATGAAGATTTTTTTTTTTTTGGGGGGAGAGGGGGCAAGCGAAAGGACATTCGTATGTCCGCTCTTTTTTACAGACAGCTTACCCAGTACGAGATGTACGCAGCAACTAACGCATCAGGTAATTAACTCAATCAGTGTTATATATCGGGTGACTGATCACTCGGGTAAATTTGACCGTTTAAGAGTAAATATCTTACATGTGGATTTTTTAAAGTTCACTTGAAACACAAAGTGCTACCACTAACACCGGAGGCTGTCAGACTGTCAACACGCAGCAAAATCCAGGTCGTGTCATATCTAATAAGCGCCTCTATCATTTTTGAAGTTTAGTGATGTTTATCTAAAAATATGAATGTGACAGAAACGACAAGGCTTGTAGAAGATGACTTGAAAAGTTTCAATTTCTCTAAAAAAACGGTATGCATGGCAACGTCAAATAATCACTAAGTTCTTCCGAGTAAAGCGTACACGTCTTAGATGGCAAGGGCAATGACACGATAATTATGCCAAATATTGGCCGAGTCTGTGTCGCATTTTCCACGGACACTCACGACGCAATAGTATTTTGAAATTCAACTTGCATAGTACAAATATTTGCTGTACTTTTCCGTAACTCATTTGGTAATAGCGTTCGAAGAACATAGGCGGTATATTCAGGGGTATTTCAAGGGTGTTAAAACACCCCCTTTCGGGATAATGCATCGCTCTCTGGCAAAAGAGGGTGTTTACTAATCTTAAAACTGAGCGAACATTTCGATCCGTAAATGGTATACTCAGGAAGTGAACATTTTGTGGTTGTTCATTGTGAATTCATGAAAATAATCTATAATCACCACTGTGAAATATTCACCATAACACTTTTGGCACTGGTACAGATTACTCGTCACAATTTTCAGAGAGAAAGAATTAAAGATATAGAAAAGAAGTAGCTGAAGTCACATAATACTACTTTGAAAAACAAAGGCTCGAAAGTTTCCAATTTGTTTACAGATCACAATTGTTGAGTTGTACATCAAACTTGTGGAAGTTATTATTAAATGAGAAGGATTAGTTCAGAGGAGGTGAAATTCGATGTAAAGATTTTTCATTTGTCTTCGTGTATTTTAGATCGCAACTGGTTTCTTCTAGTAATTTTAACAAACATTCAGAAAAATGAACCAGGTTTCGAAACCCCGTCGTATACAGCTATTCCGGTGCGCGACGAATACCACCGAGCTAACGCGGTTACTACGGGCTATTGGCACGACAAACAAGTTAATAATACCAAGGATCACTGTTCTGACATTGTTATGTTAAATAGTACCATAGCGTACATTTTTATATGATTATTAAATGAAATGGGATTATTCAGAGAGGTGAAATTCGATGTATAGATATTTTCATTTGTCTCTCTCTTATTTAGATCGGCAACTGCGGATCTATAATAATTTAAAAGCAAACATGTCAGAAAAAATGACCCCAGTTTCGACCGTCGTCTACAGTTTCCGGGCTGCGACAATACCACGAGCTAATCCAGGGCGCGGTACCTTACCGGGGGGTGGGGGGCTGTTGACACCCCCCCCCCCCCACTGTATCTGATATTTCGGTAAAATCTGCGCTGCCGGTCGGGAAAAAATGAAAAAAGGGCGTCGAGAAAAAAAAGAAGGAAGGAGAAAGAAAAGAGAAAGAAAGGGAAAGGGAAGAAAGGGAAAAGGAAGTAGGAAGAAGAAAGGGAAAAGGATAAAGGAGAGGCAAGAAAAGAAAAGGAGGAAAAAGAGGAGGAAAGAAAGAAAAAAGAGAGGAAGGAAAAAAGAAAATGAAAAGAAGAAAAGGAGAAAGGGAGAAGAAAAAAAAAAATCACTAGCGTACCTAAAGGGGGAGGGGCAGGGCGGACAATTGCCCTCCAAAATGCATATTCGATGTTTTGTCGGTACATATAGACATTTTGTAACGCGACAAATGTCTTCAAGTACCAACGAAATAAGCCAAAGAAATGGCACTTTCTTGAAGGCTAAAAGCAATTTTTTTCAACTCGCTCGCATAACGACCAAGATTTGGTGACGGTGCTTTGCCCGGTAATTGTAAGTCATACATCATAACGCACGTGGCCGTCGAGTAATAGAAAAGGAGAACCACGTCATCTTGTACCGACACAATATGTCTCAAGCCGAGATAAAATAAGCAAGATAATGTCAGTTTTTGAAGTTGTAAAACGCAAATTTTTCAAAACTCGCTCGGTCTGCTCGCTCAGGCATAAACGCCAATGATTTTGTTGACGGTGCTTTGCCGATGACTTTGTCTAATCATGTTATAATAACGTCATGTCGCGTAAAAGAGAACGACGTCATCTATTTACCGACAAAATGTCTCAAGTACCGATCAGAAACAAGCCAAGAAATGTCTTTTTGAAGTGTAAAAACGCAAAATTTTTCAAACTCGCTCCTCTGCTTCGCTCCCATAACGACCAAGATTTTGTGACGGTCTTGTTCGGTAAATATAAGTTTGTCGGTAATGTATTATCATAAGCGTCTTGTCCGTCAGTAATAGAACAGAGAACCACGTCAATCTCTGTGTCAAAAAATGTCCCAATAACCAACAAAAATCAATGCAATAAATATGAATTTCTTAATGTCAAAAATGCGAAATTTTCAAAACTCGCTCGCTCCTCTCGCCGCAAATTAACTCATACTTCTATAAACTTTCCTGTAACGCACGAAAATTGCTAGTCATAATGGGGTAGGCATAAATAAAAGAAGGGGAATGTTATTGAATATTAAGATTAAAAACGAAACCCAGTGAAAATGAATCACACCGGCATTGAAAAGGCTTCAGAAAAGCATGGTTTTGTCAAACATACAATGTAATGACTCTGTATAGATTTGAAAAGGAGAGAGAACTTCAAGCCACAACCTATTAATAGAATGAGCTCTAAATATTCGGTATATATGTTTGCCCCCCTGACCATTTTGTTCACCTGGAAATCACGATTTTTGTCGATACATATGCACGCGAGAAATAACACTTAATACCACTGAAAGACAACGTTCATGACGCTTGAAACTGGCATGCTGTTTAGCGCCGCTCGCTTGCTTCCTCGCGCATAAAAACTTCAACTTTCATTGATAAATGCATTAAATTCTGTTATCTTCATCCTAAGTATGAACCCCCCTTCGAGACCCATCCCCAAATAATCAATATGCCACACCTTTTGCAAGACAAAAGAGAGCCCAATCATGCATGTCCTCATGAAATATGGGCGCTGAAAACCACCTTTTCAAAGGCCAAAATGTCAAATTTTCTGAACCCTGGAGGAAAGCCGCTCCCAGACCCTCCCTCAATTTGTCACACAAAACAACATTCGCAACAACCTTTGCACAGAAATTCCAATTATGTATCCTTCATAGAAAAAATATGCCGGGCTGAAAACGCACTTTTCAAGGTAAAAATGTAAAATTTCGTCTGCCCTGGGGGGACCCCCTCCCAGACCCTCCCCAATTTAAGCACAATATCAAACAATTGCCAAATACTTTTGTTACAAACGCAAAGGAGACAAAAAAAAGGGGCAATATTGACAAATGAAAAATTGATAAAATGGCCGCTGGAAACACACCTCTTGTTCAAGGCAAAAATATCAATTTCTCACCCTGGAGGGAACCCCCTCCCAGGACCCTCCCCATTCATTATCAATCAACAATCGCCACACCTGTTTTGCACTCCAGCAAAAATTACAAGATTTATGTGCTTATTTCAAATGGATGAAGAAATTGTAACAACGGTGTAAGAGGGGCTGCAGTAGCAAAATGATTAGCATACATAATTGAGCATGCCCAGAGCTTTCATACGGTTGAATCGTATAGACTGTGCCGGTCGGTAATTTGCGGAAAAATTGTCGGTAATTAGCTCTTACACCCCCCACTCAAAAGGTCTAGGTACGGCCCCTGGAGCTAACGCTGGTTACCGGCATTGGCACAGACAAACAAGTTACAAATACCAAGGATCACAGTTCTGACATTGTTATGTTAAATAGTCCAAGGTGGACATTTTATTATGATTATTAAATGAACGGATTATTCACAGAGAGTGAAAATTCGATGTAATAATTTTTCATTTGTCTCTTCTGTATTTTAGATCGCAACTGCAGTATCTATAATTTTAACAACATTGTCAGAAAAAATGACCAGGTTTCGAACCCGTCGTCTACAGCTTCCGGGCTGCGACAATACCACGAGCTAACGCTGGTTACCGGCATTGGCCACGACAAACAAGTTACAAATACCAAGGATCACAGTTCTGACATTGTTATGTTAAATAGTCAAGTGCGGACATT
>JZLH01S0242815.1:54029-65166 GCA_001188425.1 Eucidaris tribuloides
CCGTTTGTGAATTCACTGAGTTAAATATATTTCTAATGAATCGAAAGTTGTTTGTGTTAGGGTGCATGTATCAGTCTTGTAGTCAAGCCCAGACTCGAGTCCAGTTTCAGTGGACTCGGACTCGGCATCGAATTGCAAGCTTTTATTATCTGCGGATTCAGACTTGAAACTTGTGAACTCGAATACAACACTGGGGCATATTATATGTAAGTTCCAGGTAGCTGTTTGAAATAGCCCTAATTGAAACATGTCAATTTTTGGCAGGTCTGCTGTAAATGTATGTCACAAAATACCTTAACCTGTGTGAAATGTTAGTAAAATGAAACTGATTATAGAATTTTAATAAACATAAAACAGCGGTTCAGATTTTCTCCACTGAGATTATGCATTACAAATAGTGGTTTGATCTTGCAATACATTTAAACACTGGCATCAAATTAGGGGGTAGGGCGAGTGCTTGACCCCCTCCCCCCCCCCCCAAGTGAATTATGATCATGGTACAGAGATCATTTTTTAATAAATATTCTTTTTTTTGGTCTTCATGAATTTATGTAGATTTTATAAATTATGTATTCCATAATCATATTTTCCCACAACTTGTATTCGTTTCTTACCTCTAAATGATATGACTCATTGTTTCTGACCCCCAAATGATTTGGCTCATTACGCCACTGTATTTCAACCTGTTACTGTTTGTGATATTGCAGGATTTACAATTCTATAACTGTGTAAAAAAATCTTTTCGTTGTAAATGAATTAGCTAATTGAAATTGAAGTAATTTTATGTAAATCAAAAAAATGCACAGTTAACTCTGCATCATTGTTGCATGAGCCGAATATGGCCCAAGTTGATGGACATTTAAAGAAATCCCATTTGTTATTGTTTTTCTTTTACACCTCATAATTCAAATTGTCTTTATTGGTCCCAATAGATTTGACTCATGCACTATTGACTGTACTAAAGTTCTTAATTCCTAAAGTGTTTTTTTGAAAAACTGTTTGTGTGCTTTCTCATCATAGTTACAGTGTGAATACTTTTTAACACTTCTACATTTTGTGTTTCTATTTCCAATTTCTAGGGCTTGAATTTCCAGTTAGCAGCAGTACTGCTTTCTCTTGGAGTATATTCATATACTGAATTTGGTAAGTTTTGTTGTACCAAAGTTAAAGTGATAGGCTAACATTGTGGAGCTTCAAATTACAAAATTGTCAAACTTTGCTATCTGAGCTACATAGTGTTGTTTGAATGGACAAGTAAACACACTAAAATACAAAAGTTTGGAAATTTATGCTGCCACTGGCAAGACATGAATGAATAAACAATTAGTACTCGGGGCGAGTAAAAAATAGCCTAGATCCACACACAGTAAGTCTATGGAAGGAAATGGGTAGGTGAATCCGGTCAACTTCTGATTTTCACCTTTTTTTAAAGCACTAAATAATCATTTTGAAATGCAATTTTTTCAGGGCTTTATTTGTAGACCTTATCAAAGACACTTGGTGCATGGAGGATTATGTAGCTCACATTGTTTTAACTGTGGTAAATGTTAGCCAGTGACTTTAAATTTATCTATGTAATGGGTTGATTCTTTTGATACAGATATTATCTGATTCGTAGAACTCCTAGTTTGTAGACATATTTGACACTTTGAAGTGAATACTAGTATTTGATTTGAAGTGTCATAAATATGTTCTATGATATCATCTGAAGAGAAAAAAAAAATGTGTATCATTGAAACTTTTGTCGCATATTTCATGGTGATTATTATATCAATTTTATTTATATCCCAGTCTGCATAATCTTGGAAATTTTACCCTTCCACAGTTAGAGGTGGATTTAGCTCCCTGTCTTGCCACGCCCAGAATAGAGAGGGGTGGGGGTTGGGTACAATGACCTGTATTTTTTTCTCGCATATCAAAATCAGCTAGTAAGACCTCCCAACCCCGCCCTGTTCCGTACATGTGCTATGGGCTGGAGGCCTAGAATACTGAGTCAGTAAAGTGACAATTTTCTATACAAAATACATTTTGATGATTTGTGCAACATTCTGTGCAGGTTGCAACATAAGGCATATTATCTTTTAGTGATCGTGAATTCTGTAATCTCATTGGTTAATCATCCACTGAATATTTCCCGTATTCCGTGAATGAGATCATATTGTGCGCATGCGCTAAATCCACCCCTGAATATTTCCCGTATTCCGTGATGATGACGTCGTTATGCTGCGCGCTTGCACGTATTCCAATGCGGCGCGTGTGGCGTGCGCTTAATCTTGTTGTGCGCAGACAACGTGAGCTAAATTGGTCCCTGAATATTTCCGTCGCCGTATTCCGCGGTGACGTAGGCCCCCCGTTATCACAGCTAGCGCCAGCTAGCTACGCGTAGTTGACCACAAGTGTAATAATGCAGACAACAAACTTTATTGACGCCCCCTGATTTTACTCACGGGAAGAAATAAACGTGGAAATAAGTAATAAGTTACAGAATTCATGCAGATCTACACTTAAAAAGATAAAATCGTTACCCCCTGCTTGTTCTCACGAAATACGGGAAATATCTACAGTCTGGTGCCATATTCCATTCGGCCTCCGGCCTCATGGAATATGGCACCAGACCGTAGATATTTGCCCGTATTTCGTGAATAAGCAGGGGGTAACTAATAATATCAGGTGATGACATTAGTGAACACTAATCTTCGGAAGCAAAACTATACCCACCATACAACAAAGTGACACCCCCCCCCTCCATTAATTCTGCCCCTGGCATTCATTTCACTCTACTTACCATCAACTGTTCAACATCTAGTTTTGAGGGATACATCAAATTTTGCTACATCATGGGAACACAGGTTTGAGCAATCTAAAATTTCCATTCCATAGATCGCTTTAACGCTCCAGTTTTCAATCATAATTGCAAACCATACCTTTAAAAAAATGTCAGGATCTGCTCCGTTGCACCTACATGTATAAATAAATTCTTGTGAGAAAAGGTGTTATTCTTATCCATATGTTCAATATACCGTAACTTACATGTCTTTATGCATACATAAAAATTAACTGGATACCGTTTTATTATTCTCTTCCAGTATTCCGACAAAAATTAGCTGACATCTTTAATGCATGTGTCATGGCAAGAAAGTGCAAGCAAGAATGCCCACATCGTTACAAATCAGTGAGTATAGTGAGGGATTTTTGTTGAGAGTGGGTTAGAAACTGATTGACATTGTAGCGGTAGGCTGGTAAGAAGAGATGACTGTAGGACACAAAATTTCAAGCTTTTCTTCTACTTTGCCTAATCTTTTACATGAGTGTACATGTACATGCCTGCTTTCTTCAACTTACAGTGAAGTTGAATTATAGTGAGTATAGTGAGGGTTTTTCGTTGGGAGTGGGTTTGAAACTGAATGACTGTAGGCTGGTAAGAACAGATTGACTGTAAGACACAGAATTTCAAGCTTTCCTTCTGCTTTACCTGATCATATACATGTACAGAAGTATACATGTGCGTGGCTGCTTTCTTCAACTTATGGTGGAGTTTGGAACAAAGTTTTAACTCTTAACATGCCATGGAAATTACAGCTCTATGGACATTGTATGTATTGTGTGATGCACAATACATACAAGGCACGTTGAGAGTAATACATTTCAATACAAATATCTCTACAAGTACTGTCGTAGCAGACTGTTCATGACCATGTCTTTCCCATCAGATAATAAATTTATTGTAAGTTATGCTAAAACTATTCACATACCAGTTAGAAGTTGCAACTCTCCAGATTCATTTAAAAGCAGTCTAAAAACTTATTTGTTTAATGCTTCCTATTCAACAAGCTACTCCAATACTTGTCACTTTTTAAATTGCGCCTAGAACATTCTACAGAGTGGATTTGATGCATTACAAGTTACATGTATTACTTGTTATATAAGCTTGTTGAGTGACAGAATTTTCATTTGGTATTAGTCTTCCATAGTTGTACTTCCTTGTTGAAATATACTTTTGAATCAACTTGGCAAGCCCCAAAATAATTAAAATACCAATCAGTATACCTGCAAGTGCGGCAAATATCAAAAGTGTGTTATCTCGAACATGATCATTGAGATGACCAAAATAAACAATGTTCCCAATGTTTTCCTGTGAACTGACATTCTCAACGACATTCCTTGGTGCTGAATGAGCACTTGGGTCACATGTTAAATTTGGGGCAGGGATGGACAGGACACTCAGACCTACATATTTTGGCGGAGTTGAGCACGACATGGTGTGGCGAATTGTATCCGGCAAGCGAGATGATCCAGTGATGTTTGTCTCAAGGTGCTGTTTGAAGTCTTTTAACAAGCAGTCACATGACCATAGATTGAAAGAAAGGTCAACGATGATAATGTTGACGAGAGGATCAAATACTCCTGCGTTCAGCCCAGTCAGATGATTATTGTGTAGATCTAAGTGTTGTAGGTTTTCTAAGCCGTGGAAAGCGTCCTTGCTGATTTCTGCGATATACATGTCGTTTAATTTCAGCGTTTGGAGATGTGTCATATTTCCGATAATATAAGCTGGAAGTTTAGTCACGTGGTTGCCACTCAAGTCTAAATACGACAAGGTTCTTGAGAGGGGTGTGAGAGCTGTTGTTGGGACAGCTTGCAGGCGATTTCTTTGAAGATATAATCTGACCAGGTGATGACAGTCTTTGAATACTTCATCTTCGATGTGAGTTAATCCTGTGTTTTCCATGTGGAGCTCAGTGACTGATGCAAGACCACGAAGGGAGCTTTCTGTGAGTACGGTAACACCAGGATTCTGTGAGAGATGTAGTGTGTTAAGGCTGGACAGGGGGGCCCAAATGTTGGAGGTAATGACCTGAAGGTCATTGCCCTGTAGGTTTAACATCAGCAGGTTTGACAGACCCTCAAAACAGTTGTATTCCAGGAACCGCAGCTCGTTGTTATCGAGGTACAAAGACTCCAGACTCTGAAGTCCCTGGAAGGATCCCACTTTGAGAACTGTTAGTCCACCATCGTTCAAGTACAATGATTTCAGCTTACCCTGACTCTGAAATGCATATGGCTCAATGCTTTTCAGACTCGGCATTTGCTGCAGCATCAGTGACGTCAACTCCGTTAAAGCCAACAACCCATTATCCTGTGGTATTTCTTGCAGGATATTCCAGCTCATGTCCAATGAAGTCAGATTTGCTACTCCAGCAAAACATCCTCTATGTACATCGAAGATAAAATTCCCTTGTAGATCAAGGTCCATCAATGATGGTAGCTCAGTCAAAGCAGTGAAGGGAACTTGAAAGAGTCCGACGTTCGACAAATCTAATTTTGTTAATTTTGCTAATGAGTTAAAAGTGTCCCCTGTCATTGGCACACTGTTAGGATTGTTACTCAGATCTAAAATTCTGAGCTCTGGCATGCCCCTGAAAGCATCCAGATCAATTTGCCTCAGCTGGTTGTGGTTAACGACTAGCTCCTCCAGTGCAGGAAAATTCTGTCCATCGCCTGGAATGACTTTGAGTGCATTATTTCTCAGCGACAGTTTTCTCAGCCTCGGCGTATCATGGAACAGCACAGGGTGGATCTGGGAGAGCTCATTTCCTGACAAGTCGATATTGCGGATAGTTTCAAGTCCGCGGAATCCACCTTGATCGATCTGTTCAACGAGGCAGTTTTGAATGGCTAAAGTTTCCAGAGGCAATCCAGAGAAAGCATTCTGAGTAATACGCATAATGCCACAATCCACGAGAACTAATTCATGCAAATGACGCAGAGACTGGAAATATCCACCTGTGATTGGACCGTAGAAGTAGCCAATCAGCTGTAGGTATGTGACATCACTGGGAAGTCCATGTGGTGGGCTATTGACTGCCTTGCTAGTCATGTGACAGGTCACATGACTGCCGGAAACCTGAGAAGTGCACTTGCAGAATTCTGGACAGGCGGTAATTTGACTCGCTGCAAGGATTAGTATCCATGGCAACAGCCTATACTCCATTTTTGTTGTTTGATATCTGCAAAAATGAAGTTAAATAAAAACAATAATAATGTATCTAGGGATTATCAAAGGTGGTGGGGTAGTCAGGTAGATCATCAATATGCATGTAAAAAAAAATTCACTCTTTAACAAATTATGTGCATTGCAAGTTTTTTGTCACTGCTTTGCATGGTGTGTTTATACATTGTGGTGACAGGTTTTTGTTAAAACTGGTTGAAATGTTGGACTTATCGAGGGTTTAGGCTGGAAAGGGGTGCACTGGGTGCACATGCACCACCCCCACCTCACCAAGAAGTGCAAACCCCCCCCCCTCCTTTGCCACTTTAGTTCCACTTCCCCATACTCACATACTCAGACCAGCCTACCCCTTTGCTAGTACATGTATTTGGATTTTGTTTATGAATTTCTAGTAACATTTGATATTTCATACATATTGGTATGAAAAATCTTGTGAGAACTTTCAGCACTTAAAGCCTCTGGCAAATTATCAGGATAAGATTCTGTTGTCCAAACAAGAAATAAAAATCATTATGCGACTGATCGACTCCAGACATAGTTTTTCCACACATGTAAACTGTTATGCATATCAGAAACAGTATTAAATCAAGAGTAATAACAATACCATGATACACTTTTTAGGGATGGAATTATATTTGTAACATACAGACCAGCTGCTATTATGATTTCAGTTTTGAAAATTTGGTAAATGTGAGCTGTTCAATTTTGTCTGATGACTTTTATAATGTGATTGAATATGCAATACACATGAGCAGTGTTGTAGTCGAGTCACCACCTTCCGAAGCCAAGACCGAGTCCGAGTCACTACCTTCCAAGGCCGAGGCCGAGTCCGAGTCACAACTCTCCGAGGCCGAGGCCGAGTCGGAGTCACCAACTTATGAAATAATGCAATATTTTAGGGCAAAATTTTAACCTTTAAAATTACTTTGAAATCTTACAATCAATTAAACACAATCTTTCAACCAATCAACCATTCATTCAAATCAATTCAAAACCATTTACTGAAATTTATCAATTTGGGAAAAAATAAAACAAAATAAAGCAAAAAGCTGCTGACTTTCAGGTTATCAAGACTTGATCGATGTAATTGTAAATGACTAAATGACTTCAGAACATTCAGCTAATAAACGGGCATCGACTTTCGCTGTGCCTGTCTTGTTGCAGTATAGAGCAGTGACTTTATAGAGAAACATCGACCCATATGAATAATAGTGTGAAACTTACGAGCTGGGTAAAATAAAGTCATCAGAAGTGAATTTACTTAGCTTCAAGTTATTTTTAGGATTTCCTTAATTCGTTTTGGCATATTAGTTGAATACTTCAAAATCCATGTCCAAACAAATCAAACAGGGTTTATTCTTAGGTTCACCAGATTATATAAAATCTTGCGGCCTCGATCAGGCCTCGACCCAAATCACCGAGGCCGCATGGTGCGAGGACGAGGACAAGTCCGAATCATGGGATTACGAGGCCGAGGCCGTGGCCGAGGACTGGCAAAGTCGGCCTCGAGGCCAAGGCCGGCCTCGAGTCTTCCATCCGTGCACATGAGACAGAGCAATAAAATGGGACTCTTTTACCATTTACTGTGACTTCTCCATGATAAAGCTTTGTTCAAACTTACCAGTGAGCGTTGAACTTGAACATATATTAACTTCAGTACTTGCTAATCTTGTCCTGGAATGCGCGATGCGTAACAACCTGGTGCTGATTTCTGTACAGGAAATTGTAAGAAAACGCATTATTGTAAATACTGTCACATGTCCATACTTTTTCTCTACTGTTTTTGTTAAATGTTTTGATTTCCTGGAGTCTGTATTTTGATTTGAAGGATCTACGTCAACCTTTGAAAGGGACTCTGTTGCTTTGGTGGTATGCACGACCTTTCACATATTACCGGAAAATGGAAAGAGATTTGAACTAGTATAGTTTAGATATGTATTGTCTCTAACATTGAAATTTTATGATCTTTGTTATTGTGAGAAAAAAGAAGAAGCAGAATTCAAAGTGCTCATTCAGTAAGGTGACCTGACTAGACTGTGGAATATAAGAGGACCATACATGTATATTTCCATTCCACCTTTGTCAAATACAATAGTGACTGGACATTAACACACATCAACTTTATGTATATCCAGAACAGGGAAGCTGAAAAAAAAAGAACTTCAATAAATGGATGAGAAGTAGTCTTTTTTTTCTTTATGTTGGATGAGAAGTAGTCTGTGATATCAGTAGATTAGTTGTTGACTGTGTAGAATGATAATCCATAACATTAGGGCTTCAAAACACCACCTGTACCTAATCTACATTACCAACAACAAAAGTTATACTCACAAAGAGCACGATACAATCATGTTAATGAACTGAACTGAATATTAAAAGAAACACAAAATACATCTTACTATTATAGGAAAGTGTTAACATACCAATGGCAGTTCCTGTATCCATTGTGACAATATATGGTAACACAGTTTACTTTCAATCAAACAGTCCTACTTTGGAAGAAGAAGTATAAAAATAAACCAGTCTTCTAGATCAGGAGATATTATGAAAACTTCATGGATCTATTCCATGGAATATTAAGCAGAGCAAATTATGTTTACTTACTGAAAAAGTGGACCTACAGCATCAGCACAATCTCCACCACTAATGCCGAGATTCATCTGTAGCCTGGCTGGGTCTAGCTTCTACCTGACTCTTGCATGAGTTAATCCATCCAAATATCCCAAATGAGATCAGGACTTCCTGACTTGATACCATTGTTGGGTCATCCTCATCCTTCCTGTTGGCATAACATCATTGTTGTACTGATCTTGATGGATAGATACACTGAGGCTGTGTTAATCAAAAGGTTTAAATTTGAAGGAGTTCCTGTAACTTGATCCAATTAATCCATTGAGGACATGCTAATCTCCTGGTTGTAGTTCTGGTTCACTGCTGTAGGCAGTGTCCTAATCCGCTATCAAGGTACAGTGGTGGAGGTCATTCGTGACAGCAACAGTCAGAATTCAACCCCTTAAAGGTCACTGCTATACAGCAGTATTGTTCAATGAGAGACAATGCAAATTTACACTGAGTTGACCATGAAGGGAGTATTAACCTGTTGCTTCCTGGAACCAGATGTGCCATGTACTGAGAATTATCAAATCTCAATCAGAGGCAATGGGTAAACCTATAAATCATTCTGTGATGGGCAGAAGGGTGTATGTTCAATAGTATTTTCATGCTATGTTTATTGGTTTTGTAGTGCTTTCCAAATAAACATATCCTTGCATCACATATTCTGAATTTTTTCAAGTTCTCAGAAACTTAGGGGGGGGAGAAATCAATATGTTTTGCCCCGCCCCACTATTTTCATTGGGGTCGTAACTGGCCCTTGGCCACCCCAGATCAACGCCCGGCTGGGCTTGCATTATATAGTATCTTTGCACATTCATCCAATTAAATTCAAACAGTCATAATAATTATGTTTTCTCCGCATTAGGTTTGTAACTAGAAAAGCTAAGAAATGTCATAATGCTTAAGCAACATCTAGAGAATAATTATCAGTATCAATGGTGCAATAAGGAAAACAAAATTTAATTAAATATCAAAATAGCAGTCATTATCATCCTCAGAATTAATTTGGTGTGCAAAGGGTTAAAACTGTGAATCTCAAAACACACTGGTACATAGAATTAGTACAATATGTTTCACTTTACCAGTTTTAGTCCACAACGTTTACTGTTTAATCGTTTTTACAGACCAATCCCTGGGTGATTCTAACTAATTTGTGTTTTGGTGTTCTGGCCATGTTCCATCTCGCCTACCTGGGAGTCATGTTTAGTTCGGAGTCAGAGATTCAGGAAGAGGTAAGTTATCATCACCATAGCAAACAGAAGATGTAACAATATAGCCCCATTCAGATAGAAAAAGGTGTAGCTGCGGCGGCTCAGTGCGGTCTTGAAAAGCTCCGATGACCCAGATAGCCCAGAATTCGCGTACCAGCTACGCCTTTTCGCCATCTTAAACCACTCACACAGCAACCAGAAAGGTGGAGTCGCTACTCGCCATGCAATACTGGAAAAGGAAGTGTATATCATATACACGCGATCGTCTTTTGTTTTCGGCGCAGATGTTGGTGAACATCTGCATGCATCACTGCGCAACGAGTAGCAGAAGCGGCTTAACTCATTCAGACAGAAGGTGGAGTGTATCAGCTACTCCTTTTCGCCGGCTCTAAACACCTCAGAGCGGGCGCACTGAATACTCCTTTTCGCCGGCTTAAACTATTCAGATAGAAAGTGGAGGAGTAGCAGAGCCGGCGAATTTGGGCCATCTGAATGGGGTTCAAGTGACTCTTCCTCTCAAAACCAAACGGAAAATGCAAGGGTTAAGTCTATCGTAAAGTGTATGTTTAAGGCCCTATCTCACTGGCATGGAGGCAACCAGTTGGTGACTAGTCTCCAGGATATCTCTTTGAGACTAGCAGGGTCTGCGGGGATTCCTAGGAAACATGGCGGGGGACATCTCCAAGATGTCTCTTGAGACCTGCTGGAGACTGGAAGAACTCTCAACAAAAATTGAACATGTTTTTTGATTTTTCTGCTACTCCCTGGAGACCCAACTAGTCTCAAGGAGACATATCCGTGACCAACTGTGACTCAAGTCGCCAACTGGTCGCCAAGGGTCTCGGAGACATATCCATGACACCTCCATCAGTTGACTGGGGAGATATCTCTACGATGTCCCGTGATATTACTGTGACGTCTCCTTGGTGAGAGTGCAAGACATTTTTTGGTCTTCCGAGCAGGTGCAGTTCTAGAGTGAAAATTTTAGGGGGGCTACTGGGGGGCTTGATGAAAACATGCGAGGGAGCAAAGCAACCAAGCAGGGGGAGGGTGTGCCACGGTAGGAACTTTTTGAAAATACGCATAACGTGATTTCTAGACATGGTAAATACATGTTTCAAAAAAATTATAAGGGATTGGAGTCAGATTTTTCAAAAAGATGTATATAACTATGTAAAAAGCTGTAATTGGGTAGTCACACTACCCCCACCCTCCCATGGTAGGAACTTTTTGAAAATACGCATAGAGACATGGTAAATACATATTTTAAGATTTTTATGCCTCCGCAACGAAGTTGCTG
>JZLH01S0242815.1:85008-97283 GCA_001188425.1 Eucidaris tribuloides
GGGAGATGAAGAATTGGGAAACATACTACCCATTAACATCCAGTATGACTGTAAAGCATCTCAGGGAAACTTCTGAGTAGTTCTACCTTATCAACTCTTTACTTGCCCTATTTTCAAACTAAATTTCAAGTGCAATTCAGCTTTCTTATGCAATTTGTAGTTATTGCACAATAACCATGTTTGTTTTATTCTAAAGAAGGTACAAATGACTTGCTGGTCCCATGAGAACAATATTTGTATTGAGTGAGAGAATTAAGAGGGATTAGTAAATCCCTCCTCATTGTCATCAGTGCATTTGTTGATCTGTGCAAATCAGCGAAGGAAGCATGGCAAGGGTTTATACAACTATTAACATGACCATAGGTGGAGAAGAAATCAAACTCTATGAATAATTTCTGCATTTTCACAGAAACAGTCGTAACAGTGGGGGGTGCGGAATGTGACATCACGATTTGGGTATATCAAAATATCATGACATCATGGTTCTATCATATCCATTTTGGGGGCACTGCTCAATAATGGTGTAACCATTTTATGTCACATGAGCCATCCTTGGCCAATTCATACAATATTTTTTGATATAGGATATTTTTTTGGAATATTATTATTAATACACTATAGGAAGGTAAAACATTTTTTGTGTGACTTGGTCACACAATCAACTCACCTGATTAGCGCCAATGTATCAAGGTAGTGATCATGAAGCCAATCCAGCTGCTCTGAAGAAATGTAGCCATCCTTAAAAAAAAATAACAGTGAGATAGAATTTACAATTAACTTGATGTATAATATAATGTATATTGCTAAACATTATAGTTTTATCCCATATATATTATTACAGTATTTTATAAGGGTACACATCAAACAATTTCCACATTCTGTCAAGTTTACAATTGCAGCTATTGTTTACAATACCCTTGAAACTTAACAACAAACTAAAATATAAAATTTTACCATCAATTATTCCTAACTTTGCATAGCTGATTAAAAAACTGTTTAGAGTGTTATAAAATCTTTTTGAAACATAATTTAATTAAGATTTTTTTTTAAATCAATGGCAGTTTAGTTCTAATATATGATACATATTAAACTTGATGACATCCAATTTACAACTTCAATCATCAAAGAAGATCAAATAAATTAGATTCAGTATGACCTAAATTGCATTTGTTGCATCTAGCTGACAATAAGATGTATGATATAATATATTTCCTTACTGCAATGAGTTCCCAATCATTCTGTTCAATGTGGTACACGGCATGACTCAAAGTTGACTAATTGCAATGAATTTGCCCTCATTTTCTTTGATGTGGTACAGGCCATACACATGACTCAAAGTTGACTAATGTATTTTATGTCCTAACTGCAATGAATTCGCCTTCATTCTGTTCACTATGGAACAGGCCATACAATTGACTCAAAGTTGACTAATGTAATTTCTGTCCTTACTGCAATGAATTTACCCTTATTCTGTTCAATGTGGAACAGGCCATACAATTGACTCAAATTTGACTGATGTAATTTATGTCCTTACTGCAATGAATTCGCCCTCATTTTGTTCAATGTGGTACAAGGCATATAGATGACTCAAAGTTGACAGGATCCTCTTCAAGTTTGGTGATACCTTCACGTTGTCCACACCTTCATAAAATGACTTGACCATGAAATATTGGGTGTGAGCCTGCAATAAAAAAAAATTAATTAAAAAGCAATTTTACCCCTCCTGATGTACATCACAACTTAACATTACTACGTCAACAATAATCAAGTATGTAATTTTTATCACCAGTCAAACATCTGAATACTTTCCAATGCCAGAATTGTGTAAACCTTGGGCTGCAGTCTACGGGAAATGAGTGTTATGGCAAAATCAGACTGACTTCAGTGGATTAAAGATTGAGTTCCTGATTTCAGATTCAGATTCAGATTTATTGTCCACGAAAAATACATAGAAATTTTGTTTCCATTGGCTTGTAAGATTAATAATTTCACAATAAACAACACAATGATATAATAACATTACCATAGTAACATAGTAACAAAACAAAAAACATGTAACACATTAAATATGTAGCAAAAACATAACATATAACATATAACATAAAATGTACAACGTGTAATAGTATTTATAACTTTTAATATTTGGTAGTCATTATTCCGTTCTACGGCAATTAAAGAATTGAAAACAAAATTAAATTCAGCATATGAAAATAAATTTCTAATATAGTTGAGTAATGTAATGATTTACTGATTTACACAAGGTTAAAGGAATTCATGAAGGGAATAACTTCACATTGTGTGAGAGCAGAAACTACACTAAAAAAATAAACTTTATAATGCCTCGGGTCTTTTCAAAAGCAGAGGCATAATAAAACAAACACAAAAGTAAAATACAAATATTAGAGTATTTATGTTTAAGTTTTAAGCAAAAATATGTGTGATAATTATGATGTATAATCCATTCAAGTCTAACATTTCCTGGGAGAAACAATGTCCAGCCTTTCACAACATTTATTCTGTAGTAAATCTGTTACAGATATCAATAGGCAAATTTACTGTTGATTCTCAATGGTAAAAGTGCAAGATAGTTCATCAACAAGGGGTCGAGGGCATAAGGCAAAGTATATGTTGAAATTTTGTCATACCTGCGCAGCCTTGACGAGGTCAACGCCCGAGTTATTCCAGGCATGTCTTTGTGACATCCCTGATCCCACGAGGCGGGCGAGCCTTTCACCTGCTTTGCGAGACAGCCTACAATGAGATTCATAAGCAAAGCAAAGCAAAATTAAAATTTATTTAAACAATGAATTCATAGTTAACTTAGTTCTCAACTACCAGAACTTATATATACCAAAAAAATCAACAGTGTAAATTCCAAACTGTTACACTAAAATAACAATACTCAGCCATCAAAACTTAATGTTCAGCTTTAATAATTCAATGTCTCCTGGATTTTACTTCCCTCAGGTTTGAACACACAAAAGTTTCTCTGTTACATCAAGCAATTATTTAAGACTTAATGACAGTATTATATATTAAAGCTCTGAGTGGCCGAATATTGATGATGAGGGGCCCCAACTTCTTTTGACATTATTTTTTTAACAGTTTGCACCAATCAAGAAGTATGCACCCACATTTACAACGAAGTACCAAGACAATGACAATCATACCTCTGTGCTCTGCGTTTGTAAGCGCCGATAATGAGTTGGCCATTGAGAGCGCTCTCTTGGTGACTGCACGGCCATCTTTCTTGAGGTTCTTCAGCAAGATATGCACCCAAACCTTGGATAGTCTCACCACTCTGAACCTTGGTCAACGTCTTCACTAAGTAACTGGATGAGAAAATATGGTTGAGGAAAGGATAACATATCTAATTACGGCCTAGAGATTAGTAGGAAGAGATATAGCAACAACATGTGTTCTGCTTAAATAGACTGAGGAAATGGATTACAAATTCATAGCTTTAAAGGACACTGTTCATCTAAGGAAAACAGCAAAATATCACTCATATCAAAAATCATAATGGCTGAAATTGTGTTATGTAAGTTTGATTGTGATGATGATAATAAGAATGACTGAAAAAGTATCACAAAAATGTAAATATCAACAATGATGATATAAAGTCTGTATTCTCTAGTCACACATGTAAAAAGAAAAAGAATGCTTATTCAATAACGATAATCAATATAAATAGAAATATGAAAAGTGAAAATACTTAATTTCTGCACAAATTATAAGACCTTGTGACGAGACCTGAGGCATATATCACCATATTTGATAAAGAATGCCTACATTTCTATGGCTGTTTTCTTTTGAAACACCGAAAATGAGGGGTTTTTTTGTGTTTGTTGACAATTTGCTCTCCCCCCCCCCCCCCTCTCCGATTTTCTGCCACATCAATTTACCGGACAGCTCTGGGCCCGATGACCTTTTTTCTTTTCTCTTGTCGCATACAGTTGTACTGTACCTGAATGTTTTTCCAGGTCAGTGACCTTTTGTTTTTTGTGTAAATCGTCTACAGTTCTTGCACCTCCCCCCTCCCCAAGATTTTACTGTGGTGTTACCCCTAGATTTAGTCTAGAACATTTTATTTACCCGGCTGCCTGTAGCAACATGACTGTATTTTCTCCTTCATACGTGCATGATGCTGAAAAGCCTGCATAGAGCTCTGGCAAGGCACTCTGCGACATGACCCCGTGACCTCCGCAGGCAAAGCGACACATCTCTATGTGGTACACGGCCTCCCTCGTGACCACCGCCTTCAGTCCAGAACACAGGGCATGGAGCTGAGGATTACAGGAAGGGAAGATATTAACACTTTGCCTACAAGAGCTGGACAGGTAATGTGTTATCTCTATGGAACTTGCAGAATCTCGGAGGCAGTGGGTTAACACTTTGTGTGCTGATGGATCATCATCTCCCCCATGTGTAACCTCAATAGGGTACTGATGGCGTACCAGTTTCATACCTCTTTATTCACACAGATAAACATCACTGAAATTCCTAACAATGATATTTTTCTAAAATGAAGACACACTGTACCAACTACATGAGTTAAATTGTCTTGTCATTTGAACTTTTAAAGAAAACTGTACATTTTTGAAAGGTTGAACACATAACTACAATACAACCCAGTCTCTGGTTAACACAAATATATTTTAGCCCAGCAACCAAAATGTAAAGATTACATCATGAAGGGATAGTAAACTTTTGCTTTGGCCCTGATAAATTGACGTCCCCACACCCATTGCACTGCTAGATATGAGACCCTAGTACCAATAACCCGTTGACTACGGGAAATAGATGTGCCATGTGTTAACTTTATGGGAATCACAGAAACTTAAAGTGATAGGCTAACATTATGGAGCTTCAATATAAAAAATTGTCAAATTTTGATATCTGAACTACATAGTAGTGTTCATATGGACAAATAAACACCCTAGAGTAAAAAAGTTTGGAAAGTTACACTGCCAATGGCAAGATATGCATGAATAAACAATTAAAACTCGGGGCGAGTTTAAATAGCCTAGGTGTACACACAGTAAGTCTATGGGAGAAAATGGGCAGGTGAATCTGATCAACTTACGATTTTCATATTTTTAAAGCACTAAATAATCATTTTGAAATACAATTTTTTCAGGGCGTCATTTTCAGACTTTATCAAAGACAATGGTAGCATGGGGAGTCATGTAGCTCAGATTATTTTAACTGTGGTAAATGTTAGCCAATACCTTTAAGAGGCAAGGGGTTACTACAAATATTTGGTTTCCTGTCCCTTTTACACATTGCATCATTTTACAGGCATTTTCACACCGTTAACATCACTACACTTTAATAAACATGGCAGATTTCAACTTATACCTGTATATCAAAGTGTTTATTGTTACCATCATGTTGGGTAAATTTACTAAGCTAAAAAGATTTTTTTATTTAATTGTTTTTGTATCCACTAATTCATACAAGCATCTGAACATGTTACAGATAAATCCACTATTCAGAAGCTCATAAATACAAACACACTTTACATATATCCAATACCAAACAGGCACATGTTTTTGGAAAAAAAAATATTACTTTCTTTTCGGGGGCTACTTTTCCTGTTTCAGTCAATTCCAGATACTCGTTTTGTATTGAAATCTAAGGCAATTTATGGGGCTCTTTTGCAACTTTGGGGGACTCTTTTGCCATTTCATGGGCAAGATCGCCCCATGGCTCCATGTATTTTTTTCACTGAGATGTTTAGCATGGAATTCAATGCCTTTATTTTCAGTAAATACTAAATTTGGTCATACATTTAACCCAGGGCTCCACACGAACGTTTTTTCTTACTTGCTCTGGGCAAGTAAACTTATCACTTTCAAATTTTTACTTGCCCAAATAAAAAGTTTACTTGCCCGAAAATAAACAAGTTAATAAAAAACATTAAAAATGATTTCTCACTAATTTTAACCAACAGTGCCCTTTTATGGAATCGGAAGTGTTTCATTTTAATTCTGGAGGTTGCAAAATGTGTGATTTATGAATTTAAAGAGTCATAAAATTGAGTGCAATGAACAAAAATACGATGAAATTTAGTATTTTAAGTTAAAGCTCAGTGACATGATTGAGAGAAATAAAAAATGCCTTTAGAACCAAACTGGTTGAAAGATAAACCAAATGTACACCAGCTGGAGTGGATATCCTGGCTGGAAGGATTTGTCGTGAGTTTGTTTACTTACGGAGAAACAAGCATGAACAGGCCAGCAGTTTAATTTTATCGCGACACGATAGATTTAATCCCTATAGAACGCTACACTACAAATTTGTCTGTTATAGGACATACTGACGTACAATATTTTAAAATGAGTCAACTTTTGACTACAAAATTTTCACAGTGGAATCCCTGCATAGTTTCCTTGATTCTAGAATATTTTTTACCCCAAGTTGAGGACTACCCCCAATCATGTCATTTACCTTTTGCTGAACATAACATTTTAGACATATCTTGTTCGTTTTTGGTAAGATTTTTATGTTTTGCTCATTTCATGATCAAAATTTTACTACTTGCCCAATTGGGCAGTTGCCCAACATGAATGTCGAGCCCTTTAACCGGAGATATATATCTCATTAAAATTTGCTTTTGATCAAAATTAAACGTAGCCACACCTGGACTCCATACGTCAATGCAGTAAAATATCACAAAACAAACCTATCGATGCTTACCTCCGGTAATAGGCTGAAGTCTCTCCGCTGGAGACAGGCTTCATTTTCATGATACATCTCTTCCAGGTGATTGGATATAAACCTGATGGCATAGACAGCTGCCAGACCTGGGAAAAGCTTTTGTGCTGGGTTTGGTAGTCTAGTATAGGCACTTCTGGTTGACTATAAAGACACAAAACACAGGAATGAGTTTACTATTTAAAGGGTGATATGCAAATTTATCAGTATAAGTGCTATTTCTTTTATACTGATTTGCAAGTATACCATTTTTTTTTCAAATATACTGATATACTGTACCCATGTATGCATTTACACATGCTATTTGTTTATAATTCACACATTACAGTGATAAAGCAGCATTACTGTTACAAATTCTAGCCCCAATGCTTCACAAATTGAACTCCTGATGTAGTTATAAAAATCACTCGATCAACTACATGTACATGTATCTATTTTTGTCAGTATCATACAATTTACCATCAAAGGTCAATTCTCTGTTTTTTGGTGAAGGCCCAGCCAACCCCCCCAAAACCCAACAAAACAGTGAAAACCAGTACACCAGAAAATGTACACTTCTCTGCTATCAAAAGTAATCATAATATGCATCAACATTTAGTATAATTTGTGAAGTATATGCAGGCACAATGTCCAATAAGATGTACACAACCAATTATCCTTGCAATCTCTGGTTTGAACTTTGAAAATACAAATTTTACTTTTTTCATTTTATCTTCATTTTTGTTAGTATAAATCTCAATTCAGTGGTGTCAATACCTCTTTCCATGAAGTTCTCATGACCTAGCATAATCTTCACAGTAACTATTGTACACACACAGTATAACACTCACCCTTTTTCAATGGAGCCCTGTTTTCGAATTGCAGCATATCTTGTGGCTATAGTCACTGCCTTGCCTATCTCCATGGAGCATGCTTCCACTATTTTGGTTCTCACGAATACCATACTACCGTAGGTGACCTTGGGGTCACCACGAGGTCGATAGGTGCCATTTGGCAACACCTGGGGAAAACAAGTAGTGATTATCAATCATCTCTAACTTGTAAAAATGGTAACAAGAAATTGTAATCATGATTTTTTTATGCAATTAATGTTGCTTGAAAAAAAAAGATTACAAAAATTGTTATAACAGCCATATTTCCAAGAGATATGTTTGAAATAGAGCAGTCATTGTTTCCATCTCCAAATCTAAATTTGAAATACATGTAGATGTTTAATCAAGTGTAATTAAATATCAATTTGTCATTGGCTTGATACTGTGTCTATGCAGAAGTGTTGCTGGCACAAAATTGCATCACAAAAAGCAAATCCCAAGTAAATGCTGAAAATATAAAAAATAGGCATGCTATCAAAGTTTTTGTTTCCATTTTATTTAGAGGATTGGACCTTTCCAACTGACCTGTAAAATTTCTATATTTACATTTGGTATTTATCCAGAAATTTGACATTTTACAATAGCTTTCTATAGATGGAGTCAGATAGAAAATTCTGGACTATTCTATGCCAAGTCAAAGTAAATGATGAATATCTTGTTTATGGTTCAAAAAATCAATGTATATGCAGTATTATTCAAAATAATTATATGTATTTCAAAAAAAATAGTTGTAAAGATTATAAAAGCATGGAAAACAGGAAATAAAGTCACATTTTGATAAATTAATTATTTTAACTGACAAAAAATGAATAATTTTGTAAAAATTTGTATAATATCAAAACAAAAAGAATAGCATTGATTAACTAGAAAAACGTCAATGACTAGCGCTCATCCCGGCATTCTCGGCAACATCATATAATCCGAATTTCAATGGTGCTACACATTTTGAATACTGGTCAAAAAATTAAAATATTTGATGTCCCGGAAGGAAACATGAATATAAAAAAATCACAGTGAGAAAAATATTAAGTTTCATGCCCCGGAAGGGACATAAAAAAAATAAAAAAATAATTAAAAAAAATAAAATAACTAACATGAATTATATATAATTGCACGCCCACGGATCCCTTCTCGGCTCCATACGATGTTTTGTTGTTGAAAAAACAGCAATGTTGAACGTGGCACCAAATTAAAAGGTACTTGATATGAATAAGAACTGAAATAAATTTCTGTTATTTTTTTGGATTAAATCTCATAATTACGCATAATTAATTTAATGGGGCAACAGTTAAAACAATTCTGGGTAGAATTTAGTGTAGCCAAGCTTAGCTCTACAGTAAAGCAAACTAAACAAAATTGGTTGAGAAATGAATGAGACAGAAGCATTTTTTTGTGAATTTTATTTGTGATTTTGATAAATTATTGCAATAAAATTATGCATAATGATTAAATTTTAAATTTTGCATAATTGATTAATTTCAAAATTTATGTCGTAGAAGTCTTGAAGCCCACCACCTTTAGCCCTAATCCAGATTCAAACAAACGAAATGAAAATGCGGTCAAGAAATGTGGGAGAGAAAAGCAATTTTTGTTATTTTTGGATTAATTTTGCCATAAATACCTAATTTAATTAATGGAGTACCAATTTCAAAATTCTGTGTAAAGGTTTAATGGTCAATAACTCGAGCCCTACCCAAATAAAGCAATCGCACAGATCAAAATCGGTTGAAGAAAATGAAGGAGAAGAAGGCATTTTTTGTGATTTCGAAAAAATTTGCATAAATTTGCACAATTGATTAATTTTAAATTTGCATAACTGATTAATTTCAAAATTTGTGTAGAAGTCTTGAAGCTCCCCCACCTAGCCCCTATCAGATCAAACAAACAGAATGCATGAAAATCGGTCAAGAAATGTGGAGAAGAAAGCAATTTTTGTTATTTTTGGAAAAATTTGAGCATATATTACCATAATTAGATTAATGGAGATATAATTTCAAAAATTCTCGTGTAGAAATTTAAATGTGCATAACCTACAGCCCTAACCAAAAATAAAGGGCAATCAAAAATCAAAATGGTTGAAGAATGAAGGAGAAGAAGCTTTTTTGTGATTTCGAAATAAATTTTGCATAAAATTAATAAATATAATGAATTTCACGAATTCTGTGTAGAAAGTTTTAAATCCGGCACCTAGCCCATATCATATGAAACAATCAGAATCCAAAAATATCGGTTGAAGAAATGACGAAGAGAAGCATTTTCAAAACTGTGGACGGACGGACGGACGACGGAAGGACGGACGGAAGGACCGGACGGAACGACGGAAGGACGGACGGCAAGGACGGACGACGATCGCCACGCCATGGGCATAAGCTCATCGGCCCTTCGGCCGGATGAGCTAAAAATTACACTACCAAAAAAGGGTACACTTTCTTCATAACTTTTGTATACAATATGCCTTATAGGAAAAAGTTACAGTTGCTTGAAGTTAATACTGCAGTTCAAAATTTGTTTAATACGATATTCTCCAAAAACATGAAGTATTTTTATTGATTGGTGTGAAAAAAATGTAAGAGTTCAACCTATTATTTCCTAAAGCCAGATAACCTCTGTATTAAACCTATGGGAAACTGAGAACTCTGGAAGGCTATGGATTAACTCTTACAGTGCCAAAGGTGCAAATATGCATTACATAATACACACAATGTCCTTAGAGCTGTAATTTCTCGGGCATGGTAAGAGTTAACCATGATGCCTGACACAATTCTTGCATTTCGCAATGCGTTGTGCCACCAACGTCCAGCCCAGACAGGCTAGATTTCCAACTTCCAGGCCGACATGCCCCCAGCCCCCACATACAATGTATATAGTATGCATTGTGTTACAGTTCAGTAGCCGACATGCATGGCCGATTTTGGGTCATGCAACAACAGGGTATTCCATGTTCAGGAAAGAAAAAGAATATACACATATGTAAACACACAGCAGTAGCATTCACGTACTTTGTGATAATCACTTCCATGTCTAATTTTACCCAAGATGCAATGCGCCTAATAGCCCTGTTTCGGTCTGCCATATGATGGCGCTACATAATGCAAAATGCAGGAATTATTACCCCATCCTCGCTGTCTTGAAGTAAACTATCAGACCTTCACAGATATACGGTACTAACCTTTTCTGATTACTTATTGAGCTGTTCTCTCGAGGCATGTGTTACATTGTCCAGTAGAGCAAACCGATTGTTCAATACAACAAATGAAATTTCTTGCAATTCTCTATCGTTCTCCTGCTAAAGCAACAGCCTTTTGATATTAACCTAATTATTCTTCTTTATGTTTCCATCTCTTTCTCTATGTATGCGCTTGGTGACATATTGTAATAACTTGCATTTTCTCTATGTTTCATTCAATTTTTAATGTATGCAATGGTGACACATATTTTAATAACCTTTCTTACTTTGTCACCTACCCAGAAAAGTATATACCTATATTTTCTCTCTTATTTGTTTCGTTTAATCACAGCATATTATAGTCAGTTGTAATGATATCAACATGGTGCAATAATACATGAACGCAATGTTTCCTTTTGGGATCTCATGAGGATGAAGGTCATTAGCTATCTGCCCAGCAATATCATGAATTTAGGTACATATCGTTAACCCTTTGTTTCAGAAGTCTTCAAAAATGTATGAATATCTGTTTTATTTGTATTATAGCGTTTAGTAAGGTTATAGTGAGAGCTACATGAACATGCCTTCTATCTTCCTCCTCACCATTACAACCGGGTGTCATACATGTTCGCTTTTCAATTTCACAGAATTTCTTACCAGGCAGAGGTTCATGAGTCACCAGGCTTCTGAGTTGAACGAGGAAACAGTGCAATCCCAAACGTCGGCCGTCAATTATTAGCTGAGCCATCAAGACACAGTGTGTTGCTGATTTGCCCACTGCAAATATAAGAAATTAAGCAAACGATGCAAATATGTGACATTTTATTGTAATCTGCTGTACAGTCCCCTAGGAATGTGAAAAGGTTGCTGCGGATCCGCTGCAACCTTTTAGTCCGCGGCATGAAGGTTGCAGAAGGTTGCCGTATGCCGTAACCTTGCCGCGGACCAGGTTACCGCAGGAGCAGGTTGCGGCGGATCCGCCACAGACAGAAGCTTAAATATATCTTTTGGAAAAGGTTGCCACAAGGTTGCCACAGAAATAAGCTAATCTCCAGCAGCCATGACTAACAACTTATTTGCATATCAGGTTGCGGCAAGGTTGCCACAGAAGAAGATAACACTGGGAAGCAAATCAGCCAATCAGACAAAAGAACCCCACTGTGAAATGGCAGTTAGCAAAAGTGCACCATTTTCAACTTGATGTTACACTCTAGCTCCAGAGGCATGTGGGTAGCTGGCAATATATTAGTTGATTTGGATTCTTTCTACATATTTTGAGGTATGTTTTGGAAATGTAACATTTTAAATTGTGTAGTGAATCATGTGGGCTGAGAAAAACCTTAGAATTTGTATTGTGAGAAGAAACAAGCTTCTTGAATTATTGCTTTTGAGAATTTGTGCTGGCTCAGTCCCACATATAGGTTCTTATGTAAGTATACCTGTTATCTGAATTTTTGTCAATTTTATGTGTTGTTGTCATGGGTGCACACAACTGGTGCATACACAAACAAATTACA
>JZLH01S0242820.1:5030-15736 GCA_001188425.1 Eucidaris tribuloides
TTGGCGAGTTTTATTAACCTAGCTGTACACACAGTAAGTCTGTGGGAGGAAATGGGCAAGTGAATCTGGTCAACTTACGATTTTCACTTTTTTAAAGCACTAAATATTCATTTTGAAATACATTTTTTTTCAGGGCTTCATTTTTAGACCTCATCAAAGACACTGGTATCATGGGGAATCATGCGGCTCAGATTTTTTTTAACTGTGGTACTGGTAAATGTTAGCCAATACCTTTAAACTTTATTGATCATGTGGGCATTGTTCACTAAATGTGAACTACATGTACTAACTCTAAGGGTAATTGGTGATGAGTTAAAGCATCCAAACTACCCCATTTTATACAATTTTTGTCTCAACCAACATTTATGCTAATATCTTCTGTTTGTAATATACTCAGTCAAAAATAATGAATGGAGAATAAAAGGACAACAAAATTTTACCCTAAGTACCCATTTATTTCCCCACATATGAATAAATTAGGCAAAATGTAAACTTCTTGTTAATACAATCTGGTTCATGACTTCCCCCATCTTATTCCAAAGGAAATATACTACCCCTATAAATACTATTTGAGGTAAATGGGGAGCCTCTTTAGACCAGATGGCTTAGCGTGCTTTTACAACCCACATCATAGCCCTAGATATTTGAACTTGGAACCCTCCATCCCCTGGCAATGTATATGTATAGTACAAATTTCTATAGTTGGTCCTCATTTCATTTTCCATGGTGAGATATGAGTATGTTATTGTACAAACCTATCATAAAGGCATCTTCATGTAATTATGAAAATGATTTTCAAAGCCCCATGATGTCACGTTGAAGAGTCAATGTGGGCATGTGTAAATGAACTGTGTACAGTGCACTTTCAGCAGCTGTTCTGACGTGTGATGTGATGTTGTATATGACAACAAATTTAAAATCTTAAAGGGAAATGGTTAGATTGGAAGTAGTCCTCAATTTAGGACACAATGTTCCCAGAATCAAGTAAACGGTTTAAAGTTTCTGCTGTGAAAATTTCATAGTCCTACATTTCCTCTTTGTTGTACAATTCAATCAGAAAATGCTCTGACGGTGAACTATCTTAAGTGTATAGCTTTCTATTGGATAAATTTCTATCATGGCTAAAGATTGATTCAGTACCAAATAAATGCTTTTTTTTCTCCAAGTAAACAAATTCAAGACAAATCCTACAAAGGCTGAATTTGCACTTCAGCCAGTGTATATATTGGTGTATGTTTCAACTCATGTGGTTCTTGTTGAGGTATTTTTGACTTCTCCCAATCATATCAAGACACTATATACATGTAACATTGTGGAAACCTTATTTGAGAAAATTATCAAACTTTGCCATCTGACATATCTGGCGGTGTTTGAATGGACTATAAACACCCCAGAACACAACCTTTAGATAATAATGCTGTCACTCGTAAAGTATGTACAGAAATCAAAATCGGCACATGAATTATTCTCAGCTGATAGAAAATTCTGCTACACAGCAGTCTATGGAGGAAAACGGGAATGGTCGCTCAATGATTTCACTTTTTATCGTTTTGAACTGCAATTTTTTTCAGGACTTCATTTTTTAGACCTTATCAGAGACACCGGTAGCATGGGGAATAATGTAGCTCAGATTTTTTTTAACTGGAAACATTGTTATATGATGCCTTTCTATTTCACATGTCTTTTAATGATAACTGCAGTGATATATTGGCAACTACTGGTACTGTATGTAAACAATACTTGTTTCAACTCACTTTTCTGTAGGATGACTTGTGTGTGCATATTACAACATGTGACAGACTTCACAGATCTGTGCTTAGGCATTTTTGCCAAAATTTGGCAGGATACGCTGGGGCAGCCTGTGGGGAAAAGCACTGGCTTGCCCTACTTCTATTTTGGGATTCTTTCTGGGGTTCACTTCAGATCATGGGTGTTCTGTTTTTGTCATTTTGTGCAACAAAGCATATTTTCCACATGGATTGTGGAGTTTTAATGATTGCATTTTACATCATGTAAACAAGGAAATCATTTGTTCCCATGGGTAATGTGGGATACTGTAAAACTAACGACAATATCACAGTATTTTGTGTCAATAATGTTTGTTTGTTTGTGTGTGTGTGTGTGTACTTGTGCATGTGTGCTTGTATGTGTATGTGGGTGTGTATATGTGTGTGCATGCATTTGTGTTTTAACTTGAAAAATATAAGATTACAACATACATGGCTGTAATTCATAAAGTATTGTTTCTAGAAAGCAGCTGTTTTAAGACTTTAAGTCAACAGAAAATATTTAATTGTAATAAGTCAAATTTTAGATGATATTTGTCCTTTCATTTCATCAGACATGTGTTATTTCCAGTTGGATAAAAAAAATAGTGTAGTACATGCATGCATAATGCAAAAACATTATGTAGTATGTGTTGTGTGTCAACTAGGCAGTAGACTGTAGACCGGGCCTGCTATGACGTATGGAGCTAATTCCTCATACAAGTAATGGGCAACCCACTGTGTAATGACCTAAAAGCGTAAGCATTCATGGCAGAACCTTCAGGGCAGAAAATCATTTTTTCCCCTGCCTTTCTGGCAAAAAAAAAAAAATTATGTATGAATGCAAGAGACCGTCTAGCATGTATGCATGCAGGCAGGCTGGGAGGCAGGCAGACAGGCAGGCAGCCTCTATCTCAATGCCTGGTCAGCTAGACGGCCATGTCTCATTGGGTATGTGGTGAGGGAGAGTGCTGGCCCATTGTAGACGAGTGCAAATAACACCGATATAGCCCCCTTATCTGTGGACAGACGGTGCCATGAATTTATGCATTGCATCTAATCAATGTGGTGAATCACATTTTCTTTTTCTCTTTTTGTGTGTGTTAGTTTGCCACATTTAATGTGGCTGCTGCAAGATTATAATAAATTTTAGTCATTGCCAGCATCACCTCTTTTTGTGTCTGACATGATGATGATGGTGATGTTTTTTTAATGGTTCTCCATCTTTTTTGCTTAAATCTTTGACAGAGTGAAGCTGCATCACATACTGCATTCAAGAGGTGTCTTATTGGTATGAAGGGACAGTAGGACTTGTGTGCTGACAGATTTTAAGACACAAACAGAGCTTGGGGTACCAATAAAATATTACGTCTGGTTGTGCTGTGGTCTGTATCAGGATGGATGCATGGACTGGTTGTACAGTACATTGAAGTTTATCATTGTGGACTGCTTCTGGTGGAGTTGACCCCAGTACATCCAGAATGGAACAAAGCCTGGTCCGGGGTGTTGACGGAGAGGGTCAATGCAATTTTAAGACACCACCATCAAATCCGATGGAGACCGAGGCTGCAGCGGTGGAAGAGAAAGAGGCGATGAACCCGAGCCGGAGCGGCTTACCCAGCGCGGAAGATGCTGATGAAGCCGGCTTGCAGGCATCGGATCCAAAGACGGTCGATGCCGAATGGTCTCCGTTATCGGCTGTAAAAACAACAACGGCTGGTGGAGAGGGAGACAGCAACCAGCCCGCTACAAAGGGTCCGTCGGCCGAGTCTGCATCGAAGGAGGGCGAATCCAACATGGCAGCCAGCAGTGATTCTGCTGCTACTGTACGTGCAGCTTGTGATAAAACGACCGAGTACCCGCAGTTTCGCGTCCAAGAAACCAACTTCAGCAAGGGACAGTTAAAGCTGAGGTTGAGAACGATGAAGAAAGATCGCGGCAGCGCCAAGGGCAAAATGGACAAAGATGCAACCGTTATTTACAAAGCGGGCATAAAGAATAAAAAACAGAAGCTATCCACTAAACCGGATGATAGTAAGGTAAGTCCGTGAAGAACATCAACCATCATTTGCTAATGTTGATTTGCATTTTGTGCTTATCCATATTGTAATCTAAAAAAAAATATAGGCCTAGATGTATTTTCATTTCTTTTATTCTAATGAATCAAGGATTCAGAGTGTGTGCTACTAAGACTTGGCTCGCACCCAAGTAGCCAGTGGTAAGTGTGCCTTATGTAGGGTACGTGGACTGCATAATTTGCTGGGTACACAATTAGAAAGGACCTCGGAAAGTTGCCATGATGTTAACTAGTGGATATACATGGAATATTCTTTGAAGACATATCCGGGATTCACTGATATATGTGAATCAAAATTATGGAAATGCATTCTTTGATTTATCGTAAACAAAATCAGCATGAACAAGCTGTACAACTGTGGGATTTTTAGAGAAAAGCAGCAACATTTCATTGCCTACGCTCAAAGTTTATGAGAAAATACTGGTACTTACGATTTACAGGGATGAGGTATTTGTTACAAACAACAGAGTGTGTCATTCTGAGAATAATACTGTTTTTTTCTCTTTAAGTATTTTTCAAATTTATCATTGATCAGGTTGATTATTCCACATTATAGTTCAAATACCCTATCTCTCAGTCCCACACATTGAACTTAAGGTTTGTTGTTTCAGAAATGGCAATGATAGAAATTCAGTTGGAAAGTCAGTGCACATGCACTTTATTTCCAAAATTCTAATCAAAACATAAACTATTGTTTACCCTACATGCCAACTTTTTACACATTGTTGAGAACCCCAGTGTTTACTTTTAAGTTACAGTTTTTTATTCAGTTGACAAAGTATGTTAATACAGAGTCCCATGGTACAGATCATTCATTTTCATTATTTTCCACTTAACTACAGAGTACAGACACAGTAAAATTACAAAATATATTACAATCTCAATCATTCCAGAAATTAAGAAATACATGTTATGCAGGATATACATGTCACGATGATACCTTGATAAAGTCGCACAACCCAAAGGTAAGGAAAGTGGTAAATATGGTTGTTATGATATATAATAGAGTATGAAATGGATGTGTCCTAAAGAATTAAAGTTTTATGACATTGACATGTAGAGACAGTGATTTTCCATTTCAAAAAATGTTTTTTTCCGTATTTGAAAACCTGTAATTTCATTTCAACTTGATCTTAAAATGGAAATGCCGTTTTGTCATGGGAAATATACATGTACACAACAAAAACATGAATTCCGTTTTGCAAAGGTAAATTCCATGAATTTTTCACATGAAAAGGAAACAATCGAAGCAGATTTTCCGTTTCAATTTACTGGTAAACGGAAAATCACTGTCCCTAGACATGTTACAAAAGTTTTAATATTTTCACTTAAAGACACTGTGGAAGACCCGTTTAAAAAATTGTTGAACTTTGCTATCTGACATATCTGACAGTGTTTGAATGGACAAATAAACACCTTAGAACACAAAAGTGTTGACAGTTATGCTGCCACTGTACAGATACAAATTGGCACATTAATTTCCTATCGGGCGATAGGAAATTCTGCAACACAGCAGTCTATGGGGGAAAGCTGGAATGGTCTCTCAATGATTTTACTGTTTTAAAGCACTTAATGATCGTTTTAAACAGCAATTTTTTCAAGGCTTCATTTTGAGACCATGTCAGATACACTGGTAGCATGGGGAATCATGCAGCTCAGATTTCTTAAACTGGAAACATTGTTATACAATGCCTTTAAAGCATTTTTTCTCTATGTTTATATAAATGATGTGCCACTTTATCTACATGTATCAGGGTATCATGGTGACAAGTCACATATTATAAAGTAACCAATAAAGAGAGAGAGATAATTCTTCACGTATGTCTAGTCATACATAATTCATGATGAATCAGCCAGCTCATCTTAAAGGTTAATGGCATGATGTGAACACTTGAAAATGAAAACCTGCAATAACCAAATAAGTTTGAAACATATGCCAATGTATCAACTGAATGGATTTGTATCTAATTTGTTACATCATAGGAGAACTCAGGCAAGCATGAACATATTTCTCTTCGTGCCCCGATAAAAATAAATCACATAGAAAGTTGACAACATATTGACAGTAGTTCTTAAGAATTGATCCCAATGTTTCAACAGCAGAACATCGCTTCGCATGGTTTACTTGAATTCTAGAATAGCTTCAGCCCAAGGTTGAGGCACACCCACAATCATAACTGTTTACCAATATAATGTTGTTACGTGAAAAGTACATAATGGCAGATTAAGGATCTTCCGCGGGAATGTACATAATTCGCGACACATGAAATATGTATAGCATATCCATGAGGTAGACCACCATGCATGTTGTGTCGTAATTTTCCATCCACGATATTGAGGAATCAGTGGGGATTTTTTAAACATCACAATGTGTCCTCAATAAACATATTTAGTAGGTTTGTGATGTTGTTTCCTGATGTCTGGATGAAGCAATGGAATACTTTGTGAAAGATTGTCGAAAAACTTTGCCAGATTGACCAACTTTGCTTTGGCGCTTTATTCGTAAATTCTATCCACCAAGTGACCTTTGCATCACATGTGAAACAATCTACGCAAGTGTGGGTTAAATAATTTGGGCAGGGACGGGACGAAGGCCAACGATTCCTTCCCATTCTGATTTGAAACTGTCAGTAGAGTACGCAAGTCATCGTCACAACATTGGCAACTCATGCGGTACATGGCAAAGCGGACGGAAATGAGGGAAATGAAGTCACAGCACCTACGGAGAACCTAAAGGGACATCGTGATGCGTGATGTCTGAGTAAAGGCTTTACTTTTAGTGCGCACTGCACAATTGTTTTACACGGAATTCACTAAATGAAATAAAACATCAACATTTAGTCATTTATTATATTCATTATATACATCTCATGTTTGTCACTTGTAACTGTTACTTGCTGAATAATAAAGATGATTTCATGAGTAAATTAGTTGCGCAATTATGTGTTTCATTTAAATATGCATGGACAGCAAGATAAGGTAGTCTGTGGGCCGTGGTCACATTATTGTACGCCGTTTCTTCAAAAGTACAGATAACACAAGAACCTAGACAAACACAATGAATAAATTGTTGTAAAAAAAAAAAAAACGACTTTTTGTCTTCGTCTGAGTAACCCACGGTGACCGGGGCGAAGCCCATGCTATGCTGATTGGACGCCCCAACGGCGGGTCTAATAAAATGGTTCATGCATATCACACCGTCTCGATGTGAGTGCCGATATGCGAGTAGCAAGGGGAATGAGATCAAGCGACTCTCCACAGCTTCAATGCCTCCCAAAACGCGCTTATTGTACTTGATTGCTACAAGCATACCGCACAGACGAAGATCATGTCTTGATATGAAGTGGGATCCCAGTATCATTTAGATGCACTCGCTTCCAGTATATGGCACCTTAAAGGTCCATTCGTCTTGTAAATCCCGACAACGACACATAATTAGACCAAGCTGCTTTCTGATATCACACTGTAATACATGTACTTTCAATAGCATAAAAATGATCCGTTGCATGGCATGTTAACTTTATGCTCTGCTCGCCCGCTAAATTATCTTCCAACGAAGTTCAAGTTCGTAGGAAAATAATTTCACCGCTCATTCGTCATTTGGCGCTAACCATAAACCAAGATGTAAAGCTACATATAACGTTAGGTGATCCGTGACCGCCCCCTCCCCCCGCCACCCAATACTACGATCAATTCATCTTTCATAATTTGTAACAAGTTTGGGTTAAATATGAAATCGGTGACCATTGGCCTCCAATCTAATATTTATCTTCGTGCTGTAATGTATTTAATACCATGATTTGGTTATGAGGTGTGTATGATCCTCGCTGTAATAAATATTAAATATATTATTTTGACCGACCCGGAGGGGGGGCAGTGTCATTACAAGGTGTACACCATGCGCGTGTGAAAAACTGAGTAAAAGGTTGTTTTCAGCGTCGGAGATGTACTTCGCGTACATTGAAAAGGGTATATCAAAATCGCCAAAATCAGGAAAAAGGGGTATACTTTTAACGAGAATGTTACTTTAAAAGGGTATCTTTTCAGACTTAAATACTTGTTTAGGTATTCTGAGAGTCGACAGATATTACTTGTTTAGCGTATATTTGAAAGTCCAAATACCTGCGCATGGTGTACACCCTTGTAATGACACTGAAATATGTCTTTCTTTTTTTACATTGACTCTTCATTAATTATCTATTAATTATGTAAGTTACGATTACCAGAAGAATTAAATTTGCAGACAACGACACTGTGCATCTTCCAAAATTCAATGACCTCTAAACAGCAAACGATCCTATATAATCACGGATATATAGTCAAATCGATTCTATATTTGCGGACTACAAAATAGGATGACTGATAATCATAATTGCATACTTCAACAAACCAATCCCCCAAACCACCACAACAGGAAGAAAATGAGTCGTTTATTGTCATTCACTTTGTGAAACCGCACACTCGAGTCAAAGTGATGAATACGTAAATATAATTATGGGACATAAATTAAAGAGCGTCCTCTAATAGGTACAGTCACAAAACCAAACAACATCGGGTTAATGTATCCATAATGAGGGCAACCACAGCATAACAGAATTTCTTTGTTTTAATTTATCACCCCTTTATGATAATACGGAACTTCCAATTAAAACCGACAGGCTAATCACACTATAAACACGGCAGAATGTTTTTAGTGTAGTTTTCCGTTTGCTGCTCATAGAGTAACTTTGAACTTCACTCGCGTTGACTGATGGGATACATTAGCACGTGACCTTATAGTCAGTGCGTGTTTAATGCACAAAAACACATGGACCCGTCATTTGCGGATGTGAAGCTCCGCAAGTCAACGGAAAAAGGAGATTTAGCACTCTGTTCTGGCGTCGTACAGAGGTAACCGACGTTCTATTCCGGTTCTGGTAAAATATCTTCAGTGTGATGGCTGGATTGAACAAAACATAATTCCCCGACTTTCACTATAGGCTATGAGTGTCTGACATGAATATGTACATTGGTTCATTTTTCGCAACAATTTATTTAACCATTTAAATGTAATTCACAGATGAGCTTTGAACCAACGATCTTGATCGGTAGCCAAATTTGTAATACGATCATTTTCTGGGAAACACTAGATAAAACAAGGCAACATACGTGAAATCCATTTTACATGGTTCAGAATTTTTATTTATGATTACGATCCTTTGCAGAGAGCCTATACAGTATTAAAATGACTCCATTCGTGCTAAAGATCGAATTTAAAAATCATAATTTCAATACTTAAATACATGTATAGCATGTATTTTCGAGACACTATCATTGGAAACTTTAGTGTTTCTACTTCACGGCAAGTTTCGTATATTTATAATAATAATAACAATAATAACAATAACAACGTCTTATTTACCAGGTAGCCACTTCAGTCACAAAGACTGCTCTACAGCGGGCCCTGCATACATAAATGTTATTTTACCCTTTCTCTGTTCTATAATGCCGAGCGCCTGGCTAGAAAGCAAGGTACCATTTTAAAAGTCTTTGTATGACCCGTCCGGGGGTTGCGAATCCGCGACTTCCGGACCAAGAAGCGGACGCTCTACACACTGAGCCAACTCGCCGGTTGACCCTATTGACCGCAGTTGATGATAATTAATTTTCGGTGCAAAATGTCTAATTCTTGTACAAGTCGTGAAGCACCTACAATGTAGCCTAATGTTAGAATCAAACTCGATTTCAGGTTTGGTATATACCCACAAAATGTTCTGTATTATGAGAAATGGTTTTGTCTGTCGTTTATCAGAAATATGCTTGCCATAATATCAACTCTTTTTGTAGCATTCATGAAAGTTATACGAGACAATGAGTGTGTGTTTGGGGATATACGTCCATTTGTCTATCGCAATCCGGGGGGGGGCAGTGTCATTAATAACGTGTACACCATGCGCGTGTGAAAAAACGCGTAAAAGGGTTGTTTTCACGGTCGGACGATGTACGCGCGTACATGAAAGGTATCAAAATCGCCAAAATAGGAAAAGGGCTACACTTTTAACGCGATGTTTACTTCAAAGGGTATCTTTCCAACTTAATACCTGTTTTAGGGTATTCTACTATTCTGAGATCAATTTCAATTACGTGTTTAGGGTTCATTTTGAAGTCCATACACGCGCATGGTGTACACCTTGTAATGACGCTGCCCCCCCCCCCTCCAGGTCGCAAATTCAAACTGAATCGACACTTTCATTGATCGACAAACGTTTATGGAGATTATACAATTGACGTTGAGTCGCTGATTAACATAACTGAAATCGCAATGTAAAATACTAATCACTCTTATAAACACTTTTCTGTAACACTTTTAAACACTTGAGTACGCTTATCTGGCAATCATAACACATTTAGTTAGAATTATGTGTATCACCTAATAATATCAAAAGTTCGTCTTATTTCTGGAACACTTCATAAACACTTGAACATGTTTCATAAAGATGTTTAAGTGTTACGGTGTTGAAAATCATAAACACGTTAAACTATATAACCTGTGGAAGACCCGTTTAAAAATTGTTGAACTTTGCTATCTGACATATCTGACAGTGTTTGAATGGACAAATAAACACCTTAGAAACACAAAGTGTTGACAGTTATGCTGTCACTGTACGATACAAATTGGCACATTAATTTCCTATCGGCGCGATCGAATCTGCAAACATTCTGTCATCCGCATCTATGGGGGAAAGCTGGAACGGTCTCTCATTGATTTTACTGTTTTAAGCACTTAATGATCGTTTTAAACAGCAATTTTTCAGGCTTCTTTTGAGACCATGTCAGTACACTGGTAGCATGGGGAATCATGCAGCTCAGATTTCTTAACTGGA
>JZLH01S0242848.1:4494-16090 GCA_001188425.1 Eucidaris tribuloides
GTGTTTTGTGTGGGAAGCAGAAGTTTGGGCAATTTTTGCAAAAAAAAAAATACGTCATTATTCTGCCGTAGGTCACTGACAGAGACAGACAAGAACTATTTAACGTATCGAGGCAGAAGTTGAAAGAAGATATTTCTGGATTGTCTTTACTTTGTTTGGCTTGAGCGAGTGTGTACTATAGACTCGATACGGTTATTGTAATGGCTGACAAGGCCAAGGAGGTATATGTGCCGTGGTCTGTAATACGGTGACGGTGTCTGACCGTATAGTGATAAGGCTTAAAGCTGGCATTGTAAAAGACTTTTATTACTGTTAGATTCTATTGAGAGCTCGGCGTGGAGCTGTATTATTGTAGGTATAATGAATTAGACTGATAGATTTATCCCCTTTGATGTGATCAGTTGAGTGCTGGTAAATTTTAGGTTTGATCTGAGACCCAAATTGCTTTACAATGTGTATTCGTGTGTAAAAAGAGTACACACACACAGAAAACGAATCGGGGGCCCACTCGACATCATCCCACTGTAGTAATTACTACTACTGTAGGACTATAATGTTAAAATTCAACCTTGCATTTTAAACGTAGAATCCACCATAAATTACCAGTATGATATTGCAGCTAATTCTCGAAAATAAGGTATTAATAAAACATTTTGGTATCATTTGTTATTTGCATCATACTTGTATCTAATAGGAAACTCAACCCGGTAAAGATGCCGTGAAGGTGCCACCAAGGATCAACACATGCTGCAGCCTGAAGAAGTACAGTATAGCATTTATAAAGGAGAAAATGGAGCGATTAAGGGGAGACGAAATGAATATTTCCATTGGTCAGCATTTTGTCATGGAACTTCTGGAAGAAGTTCGTATTGATGAAACACAGGTAGGACATACCACCATTTTAATATCAGAACATTATTTTATTCCTCCTCGTGTGGTTTCTGAGAAGGGACGTCGAGCTGGGTCGAGGAGTATCGTGAAGAAGAAGAAGAAGAAGAAGAAGAAGAAGAAGAAGAAGAAGAAGAAGAAGAAGAAGAAGAAAGGAAAGGAAGGGAGGGAGAGATGAGGAGGAGGAGGAGGAAGAGGAGGAGAAGCCAACTTCCCAACTAGAGGGAGAGTAAGGCCTTAGACGAGGCTGCCCAACTGAATGTATGCTACTTTTTGTATCATTTTGAGAATGGGACACGTTTTGTGAAAATACAATGCAAGTAGCTCCAAATATGACTGAGGGGAAAAAGATTGTTTTTGTTCATGAAATACACTTATGCTAATATTATACATTAGAGAGTAACACTAAATTGGGGGTACAAATCGGCCAATAACACCAGGTGGAAGGGATAAAATAAAATCAAACCAATTAAACGAAATGCATGTAAGTTACATTTTTACCCCATACTTGTTATTGATTCACTACAGAAGCTTTCCAGTAATTTTCTTGTGTATTTTTCTTCTTTTTATGCATGTCCTTCAAGGTTTGGGAAAAACTCCAGGCTGCATACAGGGGGCAAACAAGACGTCCATGCTTCCCTGTGCAAAGGTGTTCCCGCTGATGCGGCAGATGGGATCATGGCCTTAGTGTAAAAGTGCTCAAAACATCTGATCCAGTACAACATTGCTTGTTATTAACCTCGGATAAGAAAACACAAGGTTTGTAATAAATATGTACCTTATAAAGTTAAAATCTAATTTGCAGTAGAAATGTCAGGATGAAATCTTAATAATTTCATGGGCGGTGCCATGAGGGTGGGGTTCAAATACTGAAACTGGGAGGGGGTGATGCTTTTGGACCGCCCCCCAATTTTCCGCCATAAAATACTGAGTTCCCATGGTACAACATTGTATCAAAGATGAGTATTCTTGTTGATGTGATGACTTTTTGTTTTGTTTTCTGCATCGATTTGTACTACATGTATACAATATACTTCCGAACCTGATAACCCCCCCCCCGGGGGGGGGGGGGCTTGTCACGTGTCACATTGTTTACTTTTGTAATACTAATACGTGATACAATGTAGCTCATAGTGATGTAAGATGTGCTTAGTCTGGAAATATCTGAAGTTATTTCAGAATAGCACCATAATTAACATCTTCTTAACAGTACCTTAATACACTCATGTTCATAATTATGGAAAATTTTGTTGATACTTAAGTTCTTTCTCCTATATCGTCCAAAATTTTCAAGATAAGTGTTTATTTCACAAAAACGCAGTATGTGAAGCAAATTGTGGATTTCATGAGATGACTAAAGTAAAAAAAAATAAATACATTTGAGCACAACAACAATTATGTGTTTATTATTCTTAAAAAATCCACCAAAAATCATGAAAAAAGTAATAAATTAAATTAATTAATGAAAAAATATTGATAATTTTAATCTAATGTCAATTATCATTAAATTAACATCATAATTGTCTTTTACAAGTCTAATAACGCGCGTAACCACCACGTGACTCAGCAACATTCTGAATATATACCGTCATTTTTAAACACAGGTTTTAGCGTCGAGTCGGACACTACAAAATGCTCAGCAGTCCTGAAATACTTAGATTATAACTGTTTCACCTCAGGTGAGCCAATATTAATCCCAGATGTACCCTTCATGGAAAAACGGCAACTTCTAAAACGTCTCTGAAATATTCCATAATTATGAGCATGAGTGTATTGTCGAAATGTTACATCTAATTGCCCTATATCAAATTGGTCAAAATAACTATTGCCTTTTCCATTATCAATTTGCTGATTTGTGTATATCTTTTAGCCTTAGTTTTATACTCTGTAACTTTTTACTTGTTTCATAGATCTAACTGTGGATGCATGCTCGCTCCTCCAAGTACTGCTGGCAGAAAAAGAAGCGAGATGTATGCTATCGACAAGGTATGTACATGTAGATGTTTTCTTGTACAAAACATTCAATATATGGTTTACGTGTAGATACAAGGGTATGGTAAGAAATTGAAACCTGTGGTTTGTTAGAATATGAGTCAATCGAAAAAATTGAAGATCTAGGCAAATGTGGAACACCAAACAAGTATTAAACAATTGAACATGTCATTGTTTAACAGAGTTTATTCAGATTTTTGATTCTGTTTGTCTTTGTATGATGAGGTTAGTAAGGGCCTCTAAACTTCTATGGAGAATTTTGAAATTCATTAATTATCCTTATTTATGCACGTTCAATAAAAAAAAATACAGCAAGGCACTGTCAAAAACAGCTTGTTTATCATTATTTCTCTCCCAATTTCGATTCTGTTTACTGATTGGCCGTTGAATGTAAAATTTAAAATTAGTACAAAAGTGCTATGTTATAGCAGACAAAAAATATACATGTGAGCTTACAGTCTAGTCTAAAAGTAGTTGTGTAATATTTAAACACTTGGGGTAATAATACTAGTATACTACAGTATATGAATCACACAACTGTTGGGCAACATTTTTTACTCAAGTTGTGTAAATTTTTCTAAAAGGTATATATTTTACACAACTTGTGTAAAAACTATGCTGTCTACACAACACTCTGAATTATGAACCAACCAAACAAACAACAGCAATATGTTCCTGCACAATAAATAATTGTGTAATTGTTTAATTTATCATCCTCATACAGTCATACTGCATGACCAAGTGTTGTTAAACAAATTGAAAGAAGCTACATGTAAATTGCAAGATGAGAGGATATCAAAGTTGCTTATGACCCCGCATACACATTTTTCGAGGGGGTATTAAGCGTTTCACCTGTCTGTCCTTTCGTCCATCCACCTAATTTGTTTCTGCACAATACATGTAACTTTAAAAAAATATATTTTATGGATTTTATTAAAAAAAAAAACTTGGTGTGTAGGTACATGTAGAGCACACTAAAATACAGGTCAAGTTTGAATTTCGAGTCTGCAGGTCAAAGGTCACAGCTCATGCAAATTAGTCTCTACATGATAACTCACTAAGAAATGCTTACTGATCGCATAAAGTGAGGGCATCCGTGTCCTGTGGCACAGCAAATTTCTTGTTAGTTCTGTTTCTTTTTTAAATTATTATTAATTCAGTCGTCTTACATGTAACCTGACAATGTTTTGTGACTGGGCTGTCTGTTTTCTGATTTTTGTCTTCCAGGAGCCTGTCTTCGAGGCAAATGCTTGGATTCAAACAATCTACATGTCATTTGATGGGGAAGTCATTGCTAGCTGTTCTTGTGTCTCCATGGGATGTGCTGCCTTTACCTCCTTTTCGTGTTTGCCTCGCGATTCCCGCAGAATGGTGAAATTACCCTCTTAGTTTACAAATGCCAATTTGCTGGTCTTGATAGCAACAAAGCATTACTTGGAAAGGTCCTGAAGATTTTATACAACCTCCAAGTTCATTATGGCAATTGATGTTCAAAATCTGTTTTTGTCATTAACTACTTCAGCTTGATATAAGATAATTTTGTGCAGTTATCATGGTTATCTTGAATTAATATATTTTCGATTGGAAAGAGTTGAAAATCATTTTTGTCTCTTTGTATATTTGCATTTTTTCGGGGGGGGGGGTTTTCAGTTAATAAAATTAAACATCTAGGCCACAAATTGTAATTAGCTCAAAATCATTTTGATTAGTGACAAGAATGAAACATAACCAGTGTTTCATGAATTCCATGAAGGAAGATAAAATTAATATCCATTATATTTGTTTACAAATCACAAAAATGAGGCGTATTTCTGAGGATTATGCTTACGAAAAGCCACTTGACATTGTAATTGTATCAGGGTCAGCGCCAGGGTACAAAATTCATGGTGTGGTGGGGGGGGGGGGGGCAAAATTCATCGGAGGAAATTTGGATAAAAAAATAAATGCTTTCACCAACCGACTACAAAGAAATCAATTTTGCCGGTAATTTTTTTGTTCACTAGAAGTTACAAACTTGTGGAGCAATTATATACCTGTCACAGAATTAGTGTAAAATTTCGATGGAAAGCCACTATGCCCCCTCCCTTACCATTGTTATCAGGGTTAAATATACAGTATAACACTTTAAAACTATGAACTGAAATTTCATCTCATCTACATGTATACATAGTAATGTAATACAAAACACTCTCGTCAGAAAACAGATGCAACAGGCAACAGCATTCCATTATGACACGGTAGATTTCCTGGTCGCAAGTGTGAAAATTCAACTCATTTCATCATTTGTACTTAAAACCTGACAAAACAATGATGTATTTTTTATCAAATGTGAAATTTGTGTGAATATGTAAATAAGGAATGAGTGTATTGGAGGACCATCAAATTACAATATTGTTCGGGTCTTGTTGACACTGCCTTAATTAATGCTGTATTAGTCTATTTGGGGTATAATGTAGTGTAGTGTATTTGTAAAATTAGTTGCTTCAAACATGGATACATGTACATGTATGGCATATTTTCTTTCCCCCTTTTAAAACAAAGGTCTTGTGTGCTATTTTCAACTATAGTTTACTGATAAAATTAGCTTATATTTTAGACATAATGATTAGATTTAAAAACTTCATTTACAATTTTTTTTCTTTTGTAGGCGTATCGCCTAACAGTTTTTGCACTTTTAATTAATGAAGTGCATAAAGTAATAATTTTTCTTCCTTCAAAGAGTATGTGTTATCGATGTTTGATCACTCTGATGTAATATTCTAGGTTACTGAACAATTTTCGTCTTCAAAATTCGTTTTAATAGCTTTAAAAGTGTGAATGTTATGTGGTTGATTGATACGTTGCATTAGTTTAATCATTAAATTCTCGTTTTAAAGCCTTGAAAACACATAGTGTATTTAGGAATCACGATGTTATTATTTTTTTTTTAAATTTGAAATGGAATTTTATGAATTGAATGTCATACTTACAAGTATGCTAACGAACTAAAGGTCAGATGGCTTAACGATTATGTACTGGTAATTATACAGATCTTGTGTTTTGGGGTTACCTATATCTTTATACAACTATGTATTTCTGTATTCTTGCGGAACGTAAGTATGTGTGACTGTCAGTTAAATGTTTCCTCAGAAATAAATTGTCTATACATTCCATTCAGAAATACAATGTGTCTGTATGACTTCCTGTGTGATATGAAAGAGGGTCAAAATTAAATACAGGTAATGCCTATACACATTTACAAAGCATACAGTTACATGTACGTCACTTTCTGTATTTCTACCTTAAAACTGCACCCATTTAGGCACAAAAATAAAAGCCCAAAATTGCACCTGTTTGGGCTAAAAAATAATCCTCAGGGAGCATAAATGAACCCCAAAAGGTTCAATTTTGAACCAAAAAGGTGCAAAAATGAACCCGGTTGGAGTAATTAATTAAACCCCAGGGTGCATAAATAAACCCAAAGTTCAATTTGAACCTTAAAGGTGAGAAATTAACCCTGGTGGGTGGAAAAATCAACCTCCCAGGGAGCATAAATGAACCCAAAAGGTTCAATTTTGAACCAAAAAGGTGCAAAAATGACCCGGTTGGGTGAATAATTAAAACCCAGGGTGCATAAATAAACCCCAAAGGTTCAATTTTGAACCTTAAAGGTGGCAGAAATTAACCCTGGATGGTGGAAAAATCAACCTCACAGGGTAGCATAAATGAACCCAAAAAGGTTCAATTTTGAACCAAAAAGGTGCAAAAATTAACCCGTGTGGGTGGAAAAATAAACCCCCGTGTGCTTAAATGAACCCCACAAGGTTCAATTTTGAACCTAAAAGGTGCAAAAATGAACCCGTTTGGGTTGAAAAATAAACCCTTGGGGTGCATAACATACCACTGAGGTTCAATTTTGAACCTGTGCAGGTGCAATAAGCTTCTAAAATTGAACCCCTTGGGGTTCAGATTTGAACCTAGAGGGTGCAATAATGCACCTCACCTTAGGGTGCAAAATTGAACCCCAGACAGGGGTTCAAATTTTGAACCCCATGGGGTGCTGCTATTGTATCAACCCCTAGAGGTTCAATTTTGAACCCTAATTTCTTAGTGTGTATCGCCCGATATAAAATTAATGTGCCAATTTGTATCTGCACATATTGTACTAGTGACAGCCTAACTGTCCAAACTTTTGTGTTCTAGGGTGTTTATTTGTCCATTCAAACACTGTCAGATATGTCAAATAGCAAAGTTCGACAATTTTTAAACGGGTCTTCCACAGTGTTATATAGTGTCTTTAAGCCCAAGTACAGTTTTGGCCGATCAGACAAATTTTTGGTCAATCTGTTACAAAGTATTCTATTGTCACCCCGGACTTCAGAAAACAACATCATACCTGAAAATTGTTTGTAGTAAAAATGATGATGTTTAAATTTAAGGAGAGTATCTAGCGGTATGTACATTATCTCTGGGAAATCTTGGGGGGGGGGGGGGGTCCTCACCCAAGATTTTACATTTTGAGTAATTTCTCAAAAATGGGAAAGCAATCAGAGCGCAATTTTTCAGGGTACTTATCGATCAAATGTAGATGTATCTAAAAACATAATTACAAAGAATTTCATTTTTAGCATTTGCCAAAGCTATACTTGGGCATTAACGCATACATTAGAAAATATTTGGTATATAGTTTAGAGTATATAAAAAAACGAGTAGATGCTACACATGAATTATCCTCAAACTCATTATTTACATGAAGCGTTAATATATTACATATCAAACTATGCTCCCCTTTGTATACATGGTTGCATTATGTCATGCAGCATCTATTTTTGTATATCACACTTAAATATTCGGTACTGATATTGTATTCAAACTCTATGATATTCCACATTATTATCTAAATAGGGGGTTTTAAGCGCGGCGATATTATCGCGTATCCTGCGCGCAAAGGAATGCGCATATACGCGCTGTGGCTAGACGAGGGGGTGTATCGGAAAATATTGTACAATGAGGAAAAATATTGGATACATCCGGGTACTTTTTTTTTTACCTATACGAGTTGATCCAGTATTTCACACAAAATGTATTATAAAATGAGGGGGTTTTTTATTTTACCAAAAGGGTACAAGGTCAACACAAAAGCGAGCCGTATGAGCGAGAGTTAGGACACGAACTATCCCGACTGTAAAGGCAAAAATTTTGCACGAATACGCTCACCGATAACAATGACCATATTATACCTAAGTATGTGTAAAAATTAATATGAATGTAAGTAAAGTCCGCTTAATAATGTCTTTGAACACGAACTGTACATGCCATCACGCTGGATGCTCAAGAGAATATTTGACTGACACGAATAATTGTAGCACAAACTTGATTATATCAGCCCGACCGTAAATTGAAAAAGTGCTTCGCTGAAATTCTAACGTAGTCATACGTAGGAATATTATACAGATGATGGTAAGTTTTGTATAAGTGTTGCATAAGTTTGTGTACAGCTAGCACGCTGTATACGTCCGTAAGTACGACGAGTTTGATCGAAAAAATTTTGTGCAGGCAGCAAAATTTTTTCGACCGTATTGCCAGCGTAATGATCATATCGTCCGCATACGCGGGCCCATACGTTGTAGGTAAATAATGCTGTCGTTTACCATACGTCCATCACCTATTTGTGAGTTGCTCATAAGTCGAAATACGTCACGATCATGTCTAGGTAGGGTCAATCGATTTTTTTTCAGCATGGACCGGAGATGTTTGATAGAGTGGTTGTTTGAGCTGCGGACGTCGGAATCGGTTATGAATTTAAATCGTGGACGTATCTTTTTTTTTATTATTTCATTTATTTATTTATGCAATATTTGATTTATTTATGTCATTTATTTATAATTTTTATTTCTATTTATTTATTTATTCATATATATGGTTTATTTATTTATTTATTTATTTATTTATTCATATATACTGTTATTTATTTTATATTTTATTTATTCATTCATATTATTTATTTATTTATTCACAAAATTTGCTGCAACTCAAGGATTAAAAGCTAGGGCTCAATTACAACCATTTGGATGAGTACAAATACACATTAATTTACCCATAGTTTTGTATTCTACATATGAACAATAACACAGTGGAAAAATGTGACAGACATAGAAAATGAAAATTAGAAATATCAATTAAAAGAAAGTTTCCGCGATAAAAACAATTGGAAATAAAAGGGGGTGTTAAGAAATAAAATGTGCTAAACAGCGTAAACACCAAAAATCTCAGGTATAATAATATAGTAATTAATTTTTAAACATATCATTCAAATCATGTACACAGACAATTCTCGTCAAGACTTTAGCATATAATATCTACGTAAATAATCTACTTTTTAAACAATACCTCATAACAGGGATGGTTTCCGGTGAAAACATAAATTGTGGGATAATCACACACCACAACCACACACACACATATGCCACACACACCACAGCACCCACTCACACACACACACACAAGACACACATACACAGAAATACACACAGTAGACAACACTATCACACATAAACAACACTGCAAAACACTACACATACAATCGGCGCACACACCACTACAAACACGCACACACACAACACTCAACCAACACACAAACACACACAATCACATCAACAAACACACACACAATACGCATACAACAAACACACACTCAAACACACACACACGAAACCAACACAGCACAAACAAGCAAACATAAGCACAAATTACTGTGCACGGAAATATAATAACAAAAAGAACAGGAGGACAGAGTGGAACAGACAAATTGCGATGGAAGGGGAAAGGGGAAAAGGGGCGGAAAGGAAAAAAAGAGAAAGAGAAGAAAGCAGCAGACATAAAGTGTAGTGACAGGAGAGCGGATAACCGAAAAAAATAAAAGATATTGATAATAATTGGTGAAATAAGGTGACGTAAAATTACCATAATAAAAAGCAAACGCATTATATTAATTATTATTTATTATTATTATATTATTAATTATTATATTATTATTATTATCATCATTATTAATTATTAGATGATGATATAATTAGTATTATTATATTGTGTTGTTATATAATATTATGATTAATTATTATTATATTATTATATATTATTATATTATTAAATAATATTATTAGATTATTGTTATGTTATTATTATTATATTATCATTATTATCATTAATATTATACTTATGACACATTATTTAATGTAATTTATGTACGACTTTGTATAAATATTTTGTAAAATGATTTTGCTAGTGAAGCGTGCTTACATTATCATGTTTTTTGTTTGTTTGTTTTGTGTGTGCAGTCTCATAGTTTAGCGATATCCGTTTAAGTTGACAAAATTGGGTTCTGATGTGGCCATCATATGGCTGAGAATCTTGTCAAATGACTAATATATTGCATTGACGTTTTGTATATATTGAAAAATGTAAGGCCCATTAGCGCAATAGGGTGTTGGTAGAATACTTAACATTTAATAGATACATGTGTCTCAAAAAAAAATTGTGGCAAAGGAAAACCGCCCTCTTTGGCAATTAGAAATACTCGTAGTGACACGATGCTTATCACGCAACGTCAAAGCGGCATAGTCCAGCTTTCGAATACCGATGTTTTGTCAATATTTTTTTCGCTTATCTAATCGTGAATATTTTATTTAAATAGAAAGGGTGAAATCACAATTGTGCCACACTTTACTAATAATATCGTCTTGTAAAAGGACACAAATTTGTAATTCACCCTTTTGTATTTACAAGAATCTCAATTTTAAACAGTAAATTAACAAACAAATGCCATTCGAAAGCTAAGACTTTTGCCCAACGTGATATAAGCATAATGGACACAAGAGTAATTTTATAATCAGCTAAAGAGGGCGCTTTTTCACTTTGCCAATTTTTGATACATAATACAAGCTCAAAAAAATTGTACAAGTGAAAACGCCCTTTGGTGACATTTAAAAATACTCTGTACATAATGTTCTACATCAATTGCAAGGCAACGGTCTAGCTTCCTAATAATGCTGTTTAATTATTCGAATACTTTTTTTGATCTCGAGAATATTCTTGTAAACAACACGAAAATAGAATCAAATTGATGTCCTTATACGAGAAGAACGGCCTGATGCATTAATACGTAGTAAAAGGTGCACATTCCGATTTTAAAAAACCTTTTGGAGTTCTAACTTGAACATATCTCAGGATAAAAACAAGCAAACGAAACAGAACAAAACGGCATTGAACGCTAAGACTAAGCCTTGAGGATGTAAGCACGACGTCCACAAAAAGTGTTCTCATACAAGAGCGCCGCTTTTGTCTGCACAATTATTTGAGACACACTGAATTTAATAATATTGGATGCTTTGAGGTGGACACATAGAAAATATTGTTCCCGACTGTGGAAATATCGACGATCGCAGACGAAGTCCGATATCAATAAGGAGTCGCAATATTTTCTGTGCACACCGAAAATAAGCCATCCATTATTATCATTATATCAACCCAGTAGAGAAATTTCCAACATTGAAATTTAACAGAACCCTCGACAAATCACCAGTCTTTTAAACAGGACACCCGCCGCTTCTTGTGAGAAATTTGATTATTCTGCTAAACACCTTAAAATACATTCGTCTCTGAATTAGTAAATCTTGCGAATAAAGCACATTAGATACTAAAATAAATGATGTACTGGTGATCTTGAAAAAAAAATAAA
>JZLH01S0242854.1:2987-15126 GCA_001188425.1 Eucidaris tribuloides
GCGATCACAAGAGATTTCCATGGTTGTCGTACGATAAATCGCACGATCTAGCTACAACTACTGGCGATCACCTGCGATAACTCGTCGTAACTCAATCGCAGGTAGTCGCAACTGCTAGTGTGACCAAGGCCTAAGCTATCGGCGACACGAAATCCGGGCACGAAATGTGCCAGATATTTGACATTTGCTACTGTGCAATCGTGACATGTGTAGCATAGCTGTAGCTCCTACCACATCGCAGCCTCGCCGCAGGGAGCGGCACGACGAAATATATAAAAGTTTATTGTGAAAAAATTAAGACATAATTTAGTGAGTAAAATGCATAATATCAACTGGGAATTGCATACCTTTCCGATAGTGTTACATTTATGGCACCATTGCTTAAATTTCATAATAAAAACTCAACGTTTCTTGCGTTTTTTGGTGGTTTTGGTGTGCGGTGAATATTCGCTGCTGGCATAAGCCAGCATGAGCTAACCTCTGATTGGCTAAATGCCGACAGATCGAACAAATCGTGGAGCAAATCAGATTGCGAGAAAAGAACTATTTACGGCTTTGAAGTACTATTTACGGATCCGTAAATAGTACTTTCTCACAGACTCGCACGGTAGTGTGTTTATTTTTCATCATGTGACATACTTTTAACCAATCAATGAACAAGAATATATCAATGCAGTTCATAATATGAATTATAAAACTATACCTGTAGCTGTTTCTCAGTCGGCAGATTGGACTGAGGCAAAAACCTGATTTGAGTAAAATTTTGACTTAGGCAATTATTTATGAGGGTAATAATATTTTGATCTTGAAAATGGGTTACCAGGCCTTGTTCATATTTTTGATTACACAATGTATATTAACACTGATACAAAAAATGATTACTGGAGGTAATTTCAAAGTATCTATTGCCAGCATTGCAGAGAATACAAATATAATGCTGGTACGTGTGAATGATGATGGTGATATAATGGCGATGATGATGATAATGATGATGATGGTCATGGTGGTAAATATGATGATGATGACGACGATGATGATGAAAATGATGTTGATGATAATGATGATGCTTATGATCATGCTGCTGCTGCTACCGATAATGATATTAATGGGGACGATTATCGGACAATTAAAACTGAATCAAAATTTTAATTCGTAAATCAGGCTTTTATCAAGCAATGTCAATATTTTATTCATTTTGGTTATATATTATGTTACATTTGTTAACTGCACAACGATGTAAATATGTTTCATATGTAAAGAATGGTTATTTCGTAACAATGCTACTCTTGGACGAGAAACTGTATCGCTGAATTACTGGTACCAATATCTCGTTTGCAAGACGTTCACACACCTTTTTTCATAACTTCACTGCAGTCCAACACAGATGCGGCTTACTCGAAGCCCTGCCAACTCTAATGACAAAGCTGCCTGTGTGTGTGTGTGTGTGTGTGTGTGTGTGTGTGTGTGTGTGTGTGTGTGTGTGTGTGTGTGTGTGTGTGTGTGTGTGTGTGTGTGTGTTTTAAGTGTCACGATTTGCCCTTCACCATTGTTCACGAAACCATGACATCTCCAACCATAATCGTTATCGATAGAATCGTGTTTGTGAATTCGTTCTGCACTATGTTATTGCAGCGTACACTGAAATTATGGACGAACATTTCATTGAAATATTACGAGAAGCCTCTTCTTATTAAAACAAGACATAAATAATTACAAGAAACATGCAAAATCATCTTTACATGGTAATAATTACGTGAACTAGGTATCACATAATGACTGAAATAACGGTCCTGCAAGGCTACCACAAGTACATTAATTAATTTTGCAGCCTCATCCACTAAACCATGTTTATCTTTTTTTTCCATGTATACTTTTGTGTTGTGTTCTTTGACATTTATTTCTATTTTATGTCATAAGGTCTAAAATTGTGTAAGTTGTACAATATAAGTAATCCAAACTCCTGCTTCAGAGAATTTTTAACTACTCTGATACCAATAATGTGATACAAACTAAAAAAAAAAAATCTTTCACCGAAATCTTAAAGATGTATAGGATTAGATGTAAATGGAAATACTATATGTTTGTACCGATTCACCGAATAATTTCAATGGCTTATATTACTATAAAATCACCAATTCTATCAGTGGTATTTTCATAGTATTCTTGGATGCATAAATCTGCAAGTGTACAGTGTAACTGTAGGTGGCGCCTGATTTAGGATGGCTCCGGGGTGCGATATTTTTTTTTGTGTGGCACAGATTGGGGACAAGAGTCTTGAAGATAGACTAATTGTGTGGTATATTTTGGGGCAAGATAGATTTTTGTATGTTTCGCTTGAGGGAATAAACCTCATCTTCAATATGTCTAAAAATAGAGAAAAAAGAAAGAAGAAGAATATCAAACATTTGATTCCATTAAGACTCGAACAACGTACCTTTAGATTCACAGACTAGCTCACTAACAACTGAGCTAGCTGTCAATCGGTGAAAACAACGGTAATATTGCATTGTTTTTCTGTATGGGTAGCATGAGTGTTACGATGGTTATGATTATACAATATGTAATAATGACTAGTCTCACATTCAGGCAGCATTCATGAGCTTCTGCCCACAGAGTTAACACGCGCAATACCACAATCTCTGCCGCACAAAACATAAAGCCTCCGAGGTTCTCGTAACTCTTGTCACTGTACTTGCCATTAACTTAGCATGTCATGGTTTTCTGAAACGCTTGTTGACTTGTCCTTTGATTTGCGATGTCAGACTTTCGTGCAAAAGGCCCCAGGTTGATCATGATCTTTCCCAACTGTGTTTGATTATAATCCTTTACTGTTTCAATTTCATCACTGTACACAGTATTTGTTTGAAATGGATAGAATGTTATTGTAGTATTATATTAAAATATTGCATTACACTATTATATTACACGATTATATTACACTGTTATATTATTCTATTATGCAATTTAATCTGCTATTAAAGCAAAACTGGTTAAAACACATATGTAAGGAGGTTGGAGAACGTTTTAGCAATTTCAAATGTTTTTATATGGAACACTCGACCTCATCTTTTTTTCCATTTCGTGAAGATTTGATATGTTTTTTTTTTCTGTCAATAAGATGGTTCACTGAAATTTGTGATGGTATAAAACTAAAATAAAAGGATATCTGACTGATCTTAAATAAATTAAGCTGCAATTCGTGAAAACCTTCCAAATAAAGCATTCAATCAAACAATTCCGATATAAATAAGTCAAGTCATTTATCCATCCACATATATCCACACATCAATCAATGCCATCAAAGAATTATTTAATTCATCCATCCATCCATTCATTCATTCATTCATTCATTCATTCATTCAATACAATACATTCAATGAATCAGTCTATAATTCATATTCGTTCATCTATCCAACAATTAAATAATTCACTCATTCATTCATTTATTCATTCATTCATACAGAGTTGAATATCTGATGCCGTATATCGCAAAAACTACAGTATTGTATTCATTCATTCATTCATTCATTCATTCATTCATTCATTCACTGATGCCGTATATCGCAACAACAGTATTTTATTAATTAATCAATTAATTAATTCATTTATTCATTCATTACTTAATCAATTAATTAATTCATTCAATACATCCTGTAAATCCGTCAACCAAACGACGAAATCAAATAGATTATGCTGTTAAATAACTGTCTCAAAGGAAGTTGACAAATTTTATTGCACATGCCTTTTAATATACCACAGAAATGTATAGTACATTAACGCTCTATTTTGAACCAATTTAAACAATGCACTTGAACAATGCTAAATAATGGGGAAATAGGAAAATTGTGTCGTAAAGTCACGGAACCTACTACGAATTTATGAGTCCTTACATATACCTTACAATAACAACAAATAAAGCTGAATATCTGATGTTGTATATCGCAATAACTACAGTATTGTATTATACCTGTATAGCGCCAAAGCGGAAAAAAAAATCTACTTTGCTAAATGATAATTTACCATTTAAGTTTGTCTACGATGATTATTTTCAATCACATTGAGTTTAAATAAACTGTTCACTTTATTCACAAGTACATAAATCATTGTTTTTGTCGCAATTATTGTTGACAGAAATATGCAATTAACCGTATAACGTTTAAAGCACTTTAGTAACCTTTTTAAAGCATTATTGACATTACGTAAATCGGTATATGCTTAAAATTACTGGACAAACTAAGCGAGATAAAGCAAATATACTAATTCTACGTGCATTTTTACATGCAAATGTAAGGTGCTCCCTCAGAAAAGAGTGAACAGTTAAAGGTAAATGCATGACGGGTGTAGTCCTCAACTTGGGGTAAAAACTATTCTAGAATCAAGTAAACTATGCAGGGATTCTACTGTGAACACTTTGTAGATAAAAGTTGCCTCATTTTAAAATAAAGTCCATCAGTATGCCTTGTAACAGACAAATTTGTAGTCTAGTCTTCTATGTGGATTAAATCTATCGTGCCCCGATAAAATTAAACTGATGGTCTGTTCATGCTTGATTCTCCTTAAGTAAACAAACTCAAGGCAAATCCTTCCAGCCATGAGATCCACTCCAGCTGGTGTACATTTGGTTTATCTTTCCAACAGTTCGGTTCTAAAGGCATTTTTATTTCTACCAATCATGTCACTGAGCTTTAACGGTTCAAAGCGTAAAGTAAATAGGGAGAATTTACTTGAAACTGATACTTTCAATTCGAATTCACACCCTTTAAAAGTTACTTCGTTTGCTATCGGTGTTTTTATTGGGCGATTTGATTGCTGGACACAAGGTGAGGTTGACTTATTCTACATACAGCAGCTTGTTTGGTGTCCCCGATCGCAAGCCAGAGATCTTGTCCGATGACGCTTGGCCCACCAGGAAGCTACTAACTTGTCCTGGTGCTATGCCGTCGTCCGCCATAGCGATGCCAGCAGCTCCTGTAAGTAAGCCACAACGGATGAAGAGAAAGGCGATAAAAGGTAATTATAGTTGAAAAAAAATAAATCCAAAGTCCCCCCACCCCCTCAAAAAAAAATGTTACTGACTTCAGTACTTCAGTGTCAGACTTTTTTTCTACATACGGGTGATGAATTAACCTAAATTATGTGAGCAATAATATGACAATTGACTAAATTATTTCCATTTTGTCTTACTTAAGTGTGTAAACTGGTAGAGAAAATGCACGCTTGTCCTTGATCTTTAGCAACCTTGGGAATCAAGCTGTTAATTTGGGATTTAAATATATTTCTCTAACTAAACCTGCTTTATTTGTAAAAAGGAAAGTACATACTGTAACCATATACAACGGACCATAATACTGGCTGTTAGGGAATATATTGTATACCTGACATATCACCATTTTATTTTAACGGCCCACTGTCAAGGGTCTACTTAACAGCAGAAAGGATGACAACCAGTCTTGGAATACAGGCAAATATTTACGAACATGGACTGTACCAGTGCCATAGTGTACAGATTGTGGGAGGAAAACAAATGTATTTTTTCCACACTGCCATTGCTTTTTCCGATGCATTATGGGTGTCATTAGTGCACCCTCTTCATGATCTTAGTCAAAAGAGAGCGTTTTGCGACCTGTCATGACAGTGGGCCTTTAATTCGGGATGTATGCTGCAATTTACGAGATCCGATAATTGTATCATCTCACATAATCCACTGTATACTCAAGGAGCACCCGCATTGGATATTACTCGGTTACCGGTTACAACACTTAGGGGACTATCCTTCTTGAAGTCTTCCAAAAAAAATCAATTAATCAATTAATCAATCAATCAATCCATCCGACCTTCCATCAATCAATCACCAATCAATCAATCAATCAATCAATCAATCAATCAATCAATCAATCAATCAATCAATCAATCATCAAACAATGAATCAAACAACCAACCAATTAATGAATGAAATAAAAAAAATCAGTCAATCAATTCTTCAAACAATAGTTGAATGAAAGGCTGAATAAATAGATGAATCAATAACTCAGGCAATAAGACAATCGAGGCTTTTATATTCGTGTTCAAGTATAACTGTGACCTCTCACTACGATACCCTGATAAAGTCGCATATACCATAGATAAGGAAATTGCTAAAAATCATAATTGAGATGTACAATATTAAAGTGAAATATCTTCAGAAATCAACAGTTTAATGATCTTCACATGCTGCAAGAGTTTAAATAGTTATATTTTCACCCAAAGCACTTTTCTTTCTATTTGTATGTTATTAAAGATGTGTGACTTTATTAGGGTATCGTGGTGACAGGTCACAACTTATGTCACCAAATTTCAGAAAGAAAAAAAAACGTACCGGCAACATGTGGACAAGCCATGCTCGTCCCACTCATGGTGCGGTAGCCGGTGTCATCATTATTGCTGCAGCTCACAATGCTCGTGCCAGGTGCTAAAATATCCACACATGTGCCATAATTCGAGCTTGTGCGAATGGTATCATCGCTCTGTGTGTTTCCTACAGTTATGACCTAAGTACGAAGAAAGAAAAGAAGAAGAAGAAGAAGAAGATGAACAAGAAGAAGAACAAGAAGAACAAGAAGAAGAAGATGATGATCATAAAGAGGAAGAAGAAGGAGGAGAACAAGAAGAAGAAAAGGGAGAAGTAGAAGAAGAGGAGTAAGAAGAAAACGAAGAAGAAAACGAAGAATAAAAAGAAGATAAGGAGTAAAAGAAGGCGGAGGAGAACAGTAGGAGAATAAGAAAGGGAGTAGAAAAAAAAGGAGAATAGGATGATGAGGAAGAAAAGATGAAGGAAAAAATACAAATAATAAACGCTGTAGAGACTGTCAAGATAGTAAGTTTCATTTTTTCCAAAAAAATATTGATACTAATATGCAATGGTGTTTTTCTATCCCCTAATCACTTCAAATTTCCCCATAAAAGTTAAAATCAAAATGAAACTAGGAAAATGGACGCTATACTGTGTGGGCCTTTTTCAATAATATACAAGGGGTTGGGATGGGGGCTTACATTAATTTACTGCATTGAACTCCTTCCTATACAAAGCTTTTTAGCATAGAAAAACCTACGTTTCAATACTTACTTTAAGCTGTTCGACCAAACTGTATATTTGGGGTTAGAAATTGTTTGAATGTCTTCAAAAAATTTAACTTCTAAGATTTAGTTAATTAGTTTATGTTGCACTTTGTAAAACTGACCGACACAGCAATAAAACTACGTAGTAATTCTACATTCTCTTCGATATTCCTAAGATAAAGTCACAGTTTTGTTTGCTTAAAGTGAAAGGCTAACATTGTGGAATTTCAATTAAGAAAAAAAAATCAAACTTTGATATCTGAGCTACATAGTAGTGCTTGTTCAGACAGGAAAACATCCCAGCATACAAAAGTTTGGAATATTATACTGCCACTGGCATGGCATAAACAAATTAGTACTCCATCCGAGTTCCAGGTAGTCAGACCTGTAACACACGACACAATAGCGTATGGGAGGAAAGTCAGGCACAAGATCGTAAACTACCCTTCTGAAAAAGATTGATATTCGGCTGTTTTCGATCGCCCGCCGCCTGATGGCATAAAATTTGAGATCGCAGCGAATTGTGCTGCTTAGACCCTTCCCATCCGTTTTATTAAAAAACAGCATAATGCGGTCAAAATTATAGATAAATAACACGTACGTAGCTAGCGCGCGGTCGCTTGCGTTTAGGTGAATGAACTGGTTATCTCATGATAACAAGTCATCCTCGATCTCTCTCGAAAGTTGAGGTTGAAGACATACACACATATATACAACCGCATACGCACACGTACCTGAGGCTGAGGCTGTGTTCGCTGACGTACACACCATAACCAATTGGGTCTATGTGCCCAGTTACGGTAGCGCGAAGATGGCTTGCACATTGTGTGCTCCCCCTTTTCATGTTAGTTTTCTTTACTTGTCACCTCTGATTAACACATAATGATATAGGAGATTACCGTCAGGCGTCCAGTAAAGGCACGGAATAATCGAACAGCCAAAAAAAAAAAAATCTTATAACACGTTCCTCGCCAAACCTGGGACGAACTCGTCATATTCGATAGAACGCCTGCAGGTTACGTCTATAAAGAACCGTTTCGTCCAAACCATTCAATTTTTTTTAGCTTTATTATGTATTCCAGTAGAATTTCTCGAATTGTCAAGGCTCATTTTTTATATATATTTTCGGAGAAGGTGCTTCATATATTTCTTGTAATTCATGCAAATTTTCTAAGAAATTGAGCCTTGAAAATTTCCGTAGTAAATTTTTGAAAAAAAAAATGGTATTGCAGGAAACAAAATTGCAGGCCATATATATAACAAGCAAGGCATCGAAATGCATGATTGGACTGAGGTAAATGTATTATCATAAAGTCAGAAAACAGCCCAACGCCGTTCTTTTTTTCAAAGAATGGTTGAAATCTGCCGTTGCGCCTGACTGCCCGAGGAAACAAACCAGGTCAGGAGAGGACCACAATCAATTTTCACTCTTTTAAAGCACTAAATGATCACTTTGAAGTACAATTTTTTTCTCAGGGTTTCACTTTTAGACCTTGTCAAAGACACCTACAGCAAAGATGATTACACTGTTCAGATTTTTCAAACTGTGGTCAATATCAAACTGTGACTTTAATTATAAGCCAAAATTAAATGTGTCATACCGCAGGTATATTCCCTGGGACCAGATTACATGCGTCATATCCATTGTTTCCTGAAGAGGTGACTGCCACAACACCCTGGTCGGTGGCATTTTCGACTGCTTCTTTAAAGGAATCTGAATTTACACTGAGTGACATGGAAGCCACGACGTTCAGCACATCAGCTTGTTTCTGGGTGGTTACAAAGTTTACACCTGTGGAAAAGACAAATTGACGTAATCATACAGACAGTACATATGTAATTATACTAAATGGTTTGAACAGTTACGAAGATGTGATTGGTCCACAGCTCGTCACATAATACGTTTGTAAGGATCGTAAATGTCTTAGATATTCCACCAACTGGTCAATTGAATACATTTTTCATGTCTGTCACCCTCTTACGGTTCAAATACCACCCATACGTGTGTGTGTTGGCTATGGAGAAAGCTTCACCGCGCGACGCAAACCGCTGAAAATACCTTTCCCCTTACAGTTGACATAATTAGTCAAGTTTATATCTACTTTCCATGTGGAAATAGAAAAAAAAGTAACTTGTCTTTCAGATTCATACAATTTTATTGGCTGGCAGAATTGATTTGGTGTCATTTTTGTAACATTCGTCCATTCTTTTCGGCCATCGGGGCAACTTTGAGCCAACACCATGAGACGCACGTGATGTCACTCCACGTTGTGCAATCGAAAGTGCAATCAGTATCCTCTGCTAAACTGAGCTCGGTGTTGGAGCTCGGATTCTTTCTTCAACACCAACACCGACCTTGAAATCATCCACTATAAGCGTAATTAAGGTCATCTAATATAACAGATATCAATTGGTAGGGGGTGTCATGTAACAATCTTTGGACCGCCAGTGAGTTAGGCCCTGGTCACACTAGCAGTTGCGACTACCTGCGATTGAGTTACGACGAGTTATCGCAGGTGATCGCCAGTAGTTGCAGTTAGAACGTGCGATTTATCGTACGACAACCATGGAAATCACTTGTGATCGCAGGTGATGGTACGATCGAAAATATGTTTTCAAACCGGTTTAAGAACCTGGCTACGATCAAATTGATCGCAAAGAGGTGGCATGCAATCGCCAGTGATCGTGCGTGCATCGTGCAATCACCGTACGATAATCGTGCCACTAATCGCACTTCCAAGAGGGAATTTGCATAGATGCGAGAAGTGGTAAACTGATCGCGGGTAGACGCACGTCAAATGGTAGCTCATCGTACGATAGTATGATCCTGACTTGCGAATACCTAGAACGTGATTAATACATTTTTTCTGTTGATATTTGTTGTTGCTGTTTAATAAAGTGAATGTCATTCTCGGGATCAAATCCGGAATGAACGTCAACATCATCTTGTGCATCTTCGACGGAGGCTTCTTCTATTTCCTCCGCTACAGGCTTCGCCCTCTTCCTGAGCTTTCTTGGAGGCATGTCTGAATTATACTGTACATGCAATGTACGAGTACATGTGGTCTCTATGAACATTAGTGGTGCATGTCAGAAGTGAACACTGATTTATAGCAACGTGAATAATGAACGTAAAATAAATATTTTCCTTTGTTGAGATTGTTAAGCATTCCATTCACACCTTCTTTTCACAAACGCATAATTTTGCATATCGAAATGCCAACCGTGGCATCGTTTGAAACCAGTGAACGCACGACGTTCTTACGATGAGCAGAAGTAACCGTACGATTAGCTACCATTCATCGAAAGTGATCGCACGAATACCTGCCACTAGTCGCAGCTAATCGCTCGTTTGTGTACCATTAGCCGTAGGTAATCGCACATTTGCCCACCACTTTCCGCAGGTGATCGTACGACTGGCTGCGACTTGTCTTAGGTGAACGTGCAACTAGTGGTACGATTAGTGGTTGGTATTCGTGCGATTACATACGACAAGTGGCAAACAGGTCGTACAAGTGTGACCATACAGCGCAAATCGTGCGAGTCACTTGCGACCTGGCTGCGGAGGCCCTTGTCGTACGATTCATTTGATCGCAGGTAGTCGCAACTGCTAGTGTGACCATGGCATTATATTTTTCTAGGGATTATAATTTCCCCTGTAAAATATAATCCTGACGCTGGAGCTAGCGTCTCGAAACAGGCATTTGAGCAAACAGCCCATATTCAGATGATTATTTGTCATATTTATTTTAACCATCACTTCCCGTATAAGTCTAAAATTTTGAGTACAGCATCCTTTTTTGGACCCCGAATCTGTTTTCTTTTTATTTGGACGTAGTTTGTTTTAGAATGTGGTCATGGTCTTCACATCAATAACAAAACCTTTAAATGTTGGTAAAATCTGTAATACGTTACCTACATTTTACTACAAATCTAATCAATCTAATAAAAAAAAAAGAAATTTGTCCAAAGTAATCACGGTTATAAATGTTATTTGCCAGTTCATGAGACCCTGTTTATAACCATAATGTAGATAAAGTCGGAGAAACAGTAGCAAAACGGATACCGGAAATATAAAAAAATATATATGTATATATATGGGACTGTGCTCTGTAATACGACGAACATTTGTAGGGAATCTCATTTGCAGCACTCCCATAACACAGCAAAACATTATTCATGCCCTTAGGATATGTAAAAGGTACTTGCGTATGAATCTGAACATCAGAAATCACCTAGATAAAAAACGCACAAGAAACCAAGAGTTGTGTAGTGTATGTTCTAGGCACACTGTTCCAAATCTCACTATATTTCATGGGCCGACAGCATTGGTCCATGGGTATATCAGGCTGATTACAGTTCTTACGTAATACCAGTAATACCAGACACAGTGAAAGGAATTAAAGGTCATCTGCGTGTGCAGTACAAGTGTATTACACCATGGAGCTAAAAGAGACCTACATGCACTGTCTAAAAATAGACTAATACCACTTGTAAATTTGTGGAATTGTAGACCCAAAATCAAATCGAAGTCAAACATCTACTATAATTCCATTAAAACTTTATTTCTAACTCCTACACTTTTCGAAATGTTCTTAAATGAGATTTTGTTCTGTATACCAGTGCTTTTGCACATTGTTGAATTTTAGGCGTGTAAAAGAGACACCCTGCCTTAAAAAAAGTATGTCAGGCATCTAGTCCAAATGCTGCTTACCAGATACGAGATCACTTGCGGAACAGCCACCCCAGCAATTACACACTTTAACTGCAATGACGTTTGCTTTCTTGGCCACTCCCGTCCTGAGGCCTACTGCAGTCCCAGCACAGTGGGTCCCGTGACCATGGCAATCAACGTGCTATGGAACAAACCAATGGATAACGTAGTTAACGTAGTTCGTCGTGCGCCAGTAGCAGAAAGTTGTTAGCAAATGCTCTACGCAAAATGACGTTAACAGTAAATTGCCTCTAAATTGAAAAAAGGAAACTAATTCTATATTTCTGTCAGGACTTGAAAGATCACAATACAATGATTTCATGTAAAATA